>CANXYI010365439.1:0-10401 GCA_948208565.1 Hura crepitans | reverse complement strand
CCTACAGAAGCTTGCTGTAAGCTTTTTCGAAATGCCCCATCTATATTCAAAGAAATCCAACTAGTGGGTGGAGGAATCTAGGAAATAATGCACATGATGTATGCATGTATGAGGTTGTATGCTACCTTATGTAAGGTTTTTGCTTTATAAGCATTCTTATATGGTGCTTTATGTATTTTTGTGCATGTTGAGACTTAGTGGCTAAATGGTCACACTGGGCAAAACTAAATGTGAAAATGTTTTAAGTTAAGAATGAAGTGAACATTTATGGTCAATTACTTAATAATGATCATGAGATGGTATAAGTAAGGTTGTCAAGGATAATTTGAGAATGTATGACTTCATGTTTGCAAATGTACACATTTGAATGTGGCATTTCATTAAAATGATGTATATGATCATAATTATTTTTAAAAAAAGGCTTAATTACTTGATATGGTCATTTGTTGACGTTACCATGTTTAAAAGCTATTGTAAGCTTATTTTAAATGGTAGAACTAAAAGAAATATTTTAATAGTCCATATGCTTAACAACCTAAATAGATAGATTAACAGATTAACTAGGGGTATAGTCATAGCTACCAGGGCACTATGGTGCTTTTTGATGTTTTTAGTCTATGAGTTCACTTTTAGTTTAACCCAAAGCCTCATAAATGATTAATATTCAGATTCCTTATTGGTAGATGAACTTTAGGTTTATAAATGGTGATAATGACCATCATGTTATGTTTGATCTTTGGATCCATATTAGAAGATGGACCTTTGGGTTTATGGAGGTCGCATTGGGTGTCCACCCCTATTTCCCATAGGACATGTGTTTTAGTTATATGGGCAAGTAATAATGACTTTATGAAATGTTTAATAATGAACCTTTTCTTTATACACAAAATTACCAATTTTGCATGTGGAAGACATTATTCTTGTTGATATATAATTTACATTAATTTTAGTTAATGCTTAGCTTATTTATGGTTATGCAGTAATTTTTACAACCTATGGCTTATGCATGTTTTGACAAAATGAGAAAGTGATTATGTTTAATTAAGATGTGGCTCATTGAATGATTTACTTTGATTTCACCATTGAGTAAATTGCTTAGCGCATTATTTTGTTTGTGATACATAGATCGAAAGGACAATTAAGCTTAAGCCTCGAGACATCTAGGCATGTAAGAAAAGGCTATTATTTTAGTACTTTTTGATGTATGTAGTTAGATTATGTGATGTATAGACAAAAGAAAAGCACTCTTATGTTGGATGTAATTAGTCTTAAGCCTAAACAATAATGTTTTTGAAATTTAAACTTGTAAATGGTCTATAACTTTATTTTAAACATTTTGAATTCTTTTAAGTATGATTATTATCATTTCTTGAGGTTGAGACTATGTTGATCATTGATTTAGAGTGATCAACAAGATCATAGAGTTAGGGAAAATGATTAAGAAATATTTTAGAAGTGTTTTTCTTGATTGTAGGTTACTATTCAAATTTTGGGATAGTGTTTAGTATAGCCGTTAAGCTACCAAAGTTTTGGCATAAGGATTCTCAAATTCGAATATATAACACAATTTCAGAAAGTTTTTTTTTAAAAAAAAACTCACATTTTGGTGTTTTAAGTATACATGGTCAAATGTTTTGAGTAATGTTATATGTCATAAGATCGAATAGCATGTTATATGTGCATACTTTAGTCATGTTTGGCGACTGGTTGACTACCCGACTAGGTAAAGGGTAGCATATTTAGTGGTATTAGAGTTCCAGTTTAGGTGTTCCTAGGCAATATAAGAGTGCTATAGTAGTCAAGTCTATACATAACAGAATTTAATGACACAAAGGCTTATAAATTATTCTTGTGCCTATAGTTATGATGAATGCACACCGCAAAGAGGAAAACAAGCAAACTTCCAAGTTCATGGGATATGAGTACCATAAAGTTGCCTTATTATCTAGTAGTATAGTGAGTTAGATGTCTTCAGTAGCCCAGGCTCAACTAGCATTCTTACAAGAGATGTTATAGCTATTGTGATAAGCTATAATAACTGCTCCAGCACTAGCACCACAATAATAGGATGTTCCCCTAGCTTTCTAAAAAACCTACCTAGAGAAAGTTAAGAGAATGAGAGCTTAAGATTTTAAGGGAAAAGGGGAATCGGATCTTAAAATAGTTCAATATTGGTTAGATCACAATGAAAAGATAATGTAGCAGATGCACTATACACCTATAAAGAAAGTGATTTGGGCCACCTCCTTACTTGAAGAAAAAACCACAAAATGGTGGGATGACCTGACATAATACAAGACAGAAGAGGAGCTGACCTAGGACTTTTTCTTAGAAGTATTCTATAAGAAATACATAATTGAGGGTTATCTGGATGATAGAAGGTAGCAGTTTATAAACCTTAGACTTAAGTAAAAGTCCATAGAGGAGTATGCGAAGGACTTCTCCATGCTTAGCCACTATGTTAAGGACATTATTACCATAGAGGCTGATAAGTGTAAATGGTTTGAAAAAGGATTACATGTGGAGAATAAATCTCAAGTGGTACCTATAAAGATTAAAAACTTTAATTAGCTAGTTGCAATCTGTCATTCGATAGAGAAAATGTAGAAGGAGAAGTGGGAATACTATTAGAAGAAGAGATCTTCTAGATTTGAAGCATCTAATTTTGCACAATCTTCAAGAAAAAGATTTAGAGCTAGTCAATTTGGGATACCACAACAATCTTAAAAGTAGGGTAAGTCTCAAAAGACCACGTAGGGAAATCTAAGCAAGGGTAAGATGAGACAATGGTCATAGGCAGTTAGTACACAAGTTTTCATGGCCAAAAGTCGTTAGGTTCCTTAGTGTCTAACTTGCCATAAGTGACGCAAGGGAGAGTGCTAGAAGAGTAAGCCAAGATTATGACTCGAGTGTGGTTCACCAGATCATTTCCTTTATAATTGTCCTACTAAGGCTGATGCTGGTTAAAGAACTATGTATACATCTACCAGAGGTAAAAAAAGAGATCGATGAGATAGACTAGAGGGAGCTTAGAGAGATAGAGTCTAGAGCTAAGCACAAAGCCCCTGCTCAATAGTATGCCATCGGGGCATTAAAGAAGGTGGATAAGCTAGACGTCATAGCTGGTACTTTTCTTCTCTTCTACTTTCTTATTTTGGCTTTAATTGATCTGAGGTCTACATATTCATATAGTTACACATCACAACCACAATATTAGGGATTAAAGTCTATAATACCCTTACCCAATTCGTGAAGAAAATCAACAAGAATGTTACTTCCTATATGTTCACCCATCTTAAAATTATCCTTAACTTTCATTCATTTAACACTTAGTGATTTTATTGTAATTAAGATATCGGTCTATTATTTCTCATTTTTTTCTTATATTGCCATTATATTAGTCATACTACACTGTTAAAAACTTTTGTTTTATTTAAAAAGCATTTATAGAAAATCATTCAGCATAACAACTACTCGGGTTAAAAACCAAAAATTTTCCTGTAAGAAATTCACACTTTTGTATGTTTATCATCATGTCACCTCCTTATAAACCCTTCTGGTCCTTTGAACTCAACATTCACAAATATAAAATCATTGCACATGTATCATAGCCATTACAAGTATTATAGGGTCTCAGATCCAACATAAAATAGAAATATATAGACAATAGTAGATATAATTATATCTTGATAGATATACATTTGGTTTTGATTTTTCCACTATTATTTATATAGTATAAGATATGGCAACATCTATTTTTACCATATTCTATGCATACCCATATTCTAGCTATACATGTGTACAAACTCTTAATTATAGACCAATAATAGATAGAGAATTGTACCCCTAAAACCCTTTTCAGCTATAGAGGCTTGACTCTTTTTGTGTTTCTTATCTTTTACCTGTGCATTGGAACACTAACACGTTGATTATAACTTAGTGGTGAATTTAAGAAAAACACTATGCATGTACACACTCAACCAAGTACAATCATGCAATTATAGACAATATACAACATTTCAAATATTTAACAAATAATTACAGGTTATATATAGTAATGCACATATTAAGCTGATATATTTTCACTCTCACAAGCTAACCACTATTCATTTCATAACATACTTAAATTTAATATGGCCCATATTGATAGATTGTATCTAAACACACTAGATAGCAAAATGAAAATTATGCACTAGCTTATATTTTAGACCTCAGTACCTACACCTATCCATTGTACAGTGGCTCCTATTTAACCTTAGTGACTGTACCTACACTATCATATAGTGGTTCACATTGAAACTTGGGGCTATACCCACTCTATTGTACAATGGCTCATATTGAACCTCAACTGCTGTACCCATGCTATGGTGTATAATATGGTGTCTCCCATTCAACCTCGGTAGCCATACCCGTGCTATCATGCAATGGTTCCAATAGAACCTCGATGGTTGCACTCATCCATAAAAATAATAAGAATTATAATGATTAAATTGACTCAACCTAGTAGCTACTTTACTTCCTAGTTGACTGGTTAACCCCTTTAGTGGGTGTCTAACTATATAGGCCTTAATTTCCCATTTTTAATTATTCATTTAGGTAATGGTCATTTGACAACATTTAACATCATTTTCACTATTCATTTGCTTACTTTATGACCTATATTCACACTACTATATTCATGTGATCTTCATTATCACTTTTCCATATACAAAGTCATTCACATTCCTTATTCATTTCATATATATATATACACCACTTTATTTTATATTACTTTACACATAAACATATTCATCCGTACATCCATATGTGTTAGTCATTTTATGTCATAAAAGTATAACAAATAAAGCAATTTCATTAAGTATTATCCATTTCATTAATCATACATACTTAATCTCCATTTATACCTAAATTACATGCCTTTAATGTATTAATAGATTAAACACATTTACATACATATAAGTGACACCATTCGGCCACCTTATGCACACCAACTTACACATTCATTTTTATCCCATTTATCACATTTATGTCACATTACTTTTATACCATACGTCACATAATTGTTTCCTTTGCACATCCATTTATGCATGTTCTTCCATAACATAATTTCATGCCAATTTACAAATTTTCCTCAAATAATATTTCATTTTTATCAAACAAATCTCTTTAAGTCCATTTTTGACCAAAACCATGCCATTAACATACTCATATATTAAGTACACCTATATACGTTTACATGGCACCATTTGGCCACTTCTTATTTCTCACATTACATATTCATTTTCATGCACTTTATCATTTTTTCAAACTTCATATACACATATTATTGATTCACCATAACTATATCATCAACTCACATACATTTATATACACCTATAACAATTCCATACAAGGATATCTCACCTTTTCTATACATAAAATGTAGATGTATATATTTTAAGCTCAAATTTACTTACCTTGAACACTCTACTCCTCACATCAAGGTATATCAATGCCTTATTTCCCTTGAATCACTTCTTTTCCTACATATATTAGATTGTATTTTAGAAAAATCCTCAAAAATTCCACAAGGCTCTAAATTCAATTCTAGTTACATCAAATGCCTTAAAATCACTCCTAGTCCTCAAAACAAAAAAAAATTAAATTTTAAATACTTACAAGTCTTGTGACACTATTCACCAAGCTGTAATTTATCCCTCTTTAAGCATTTTTTCCAGCTTCTATCACTTAGAATGATTAAGTTAAGTTGTGGAGGCCAAGATTGATATATTTATCTAGGGTTTTTAGTGGAGGATTTGAGGAGAAATTGATGAAATGAGAAAGGAGATAAGCATAAAAATGGCATTAGCATTTGGGCAAAATTTAGTGGAGAAAATGACTTAATGGCATATGTAGGCTTCCCACATGTGCTAGCCTATATGAGTGAATGGCTCGTGGGTCCTGTTCACTTAAAGGATTGATTTTTTGATCCATTTTAGCTCAATTTTTATTTAAAATTTGAAAATTCATTTTAATTTTTTAGCAACTCTAAAAATATTGATTTTAGTGTCAAAAATTGTCAATGAAACCCATTAAGAGCCCTATAAAATCTTGAGTCAAAATTCCACAGTCAACCAGTTACTATTCACTCATGTAATCTAAAAATTCCAAATAAATACTAAACGACCTTAGAATATTAAAATTCTTTGTTCAATAGGCTCATTGGAATTTTTGACCTTTAGGGTATACCATTTTCAAGTCCATTTAGGCATATCTCAGTCTATTCCCAGTACAAACCTAACTAATGTCACTATTCAATAATTTTACAGCCTGTTATGATTTATTGGTTCTGCTAAATATTTTAATTATTTTATTTTCATCACTTTTATGGCTCGTCAATGTTTTACATGTAGTACTTGCCCTTTTAACCATTATGTAGTGCCCCCAACGTCTCGAGAATACGATTTAAGGCTCTAAAGTACTATTCATGAAATTGAGTTTCAAGGGCATTATAGAGTCAAAACTTATTGATCTAGAGATTATGGTTAGTAATCCCTTAGGTTAACATGTCATAGGAAACAAGGTTTACAAGAAGTGTTCATTGTTAGTACAAGGACACTAGTTTTTGTCTAATCTCATCGAGCTACCACTTGATTAGTTTGATATGATATTAGGCATGGGTTAGTTGTTTAAGTACTAAGCCATAATCAGCTACAAATTGAAGAGGTTGATTTTCAACGATAATGATGGGGTTGAGATTATAGTTATGGGTGAGAGGATAAATTTTCTCTCAAATGTCATCTCTATAGTGACAATAAGGTGAATGTTAAGGAAAAGGTGACAAGCTTTCTCACCTCATATTTATGATACCTATAGTAGAGAGCTAGATGCTAGTAACATACCAGTAGTATCAGAGTTTGTGGACATATTTCTTGAAGAGCTGCCCAATTTACCTCTAGAATGGGAACTCGAGTTTAATATAGAGATGTTACCTAGCATTGCTCTGATATCAATAGCTCCATATAGAATAGCTCTAGTAGAGTTGAAAAAGTTGAAGATTTAGTTACAAGAGTTGCTTGATAAGGGCTTTATAAGGCCAAGTGTTTCACCTTGGTGAGCACTAGTATTATTTGCAAACAAGAATGATGGTTCTTTGCTATTATGTGTAGATTACAAACAACTGAACAAAGTAACTATCAAGAACAAGTATTAGTTGCCATGGATTGATGACCTTTTTTATTAGCTTAAAAGGGCTAGACTGTTCTCTAAGATTGATTTAAGGTCAAGTTATTATCAGTTGAGGGTAAAGGAGATTGATGTAGTGAAAACAACTTTCAAAATAAGATATGGGCAATATGAGTTTTTGGTAATGCCATTTAGGCTTAGTAATGCTCCTATGGCTTTTTATGGATCTGATGAATAGAGTTTTTAGATAGTATTTGGATCAATTCATAGTTATCTTCATTAATGATATCTTAGCCTATTTCAAAAGTAAAGAAGAGCATGAATAGCATTTGAGGATAGCTTTACAGATCTTAAGAGAAGAAAAGCACTATGCCAAACTTTGTAAGTGTGAGTTTTAGCTTAGTGAGGTGTCTTTTTGTAGACATATATCTTCTACAAAAGGGATTTAGGTTGATCCAAGCAAGATTCAGGGAATTATAAAGTAGAAGCCATCTAGGAACACCATAGAGATACAGAGTTTCCTTAGGTTGGCTAGTTGCTACAAATAGTTTAGCAAGGGTTTTTCTTTGATAGCAGCACCTATAACTCATCTGTTATGAAAAAAATGTCAAATTTGTCTAGGATGACAAATTTTAAGAGAGTTTTGATAAGCTTAAAATAATGTTGATAGAAATGCCTATTCTAATTCAACTGATTTTTAGGAAGGACTTCACTATCTATAGTGATGATTCACATAATGGGTTAGGGTGTGTTTTAAAGCAAGAAGGCAACGTAGTTGCCTATGCTCCTAGGTAGTTAAAGCCATATACAAATAACTACCCTACTCATGATTTAAAGCTTATAGTGATAGTATTTATGTTGAAGATCTGGAAACACTATCTATACAGAGAGAAATGTCATGTGTACACTGATTATAAAAGTTCGAAGTATCTTCCAACATAGAAGGAGCTGAACTTGAGGTAGAGACGATAGATGTAGTTGATAAGGATTTTGACTGTCTAATTAATTATCATCCTAGAAAGGCTAATATAGTGGCTGATGCTCTTAATAAGAAATTTATGGCAGCCTTGAGAGCCATAAATATCATACTTTAGTTTATGCCTGATAGTGCTTTGATGGCAGAGATGTAAGTTAAGCCTAGATTGCTACAACAAGTTAAAGATAGATAAAAGGATGATTACAAGTTAATGTGGGTGATAAGTGCCATCTAAGAGTAATGGTTATTTGTATTACCATTATAGAATTTGTGTACCAAATGTTGAAGAGTTAAAGAAATAGATTCTAGATAAGGCTCATAATACTCCTTATGCTATGCATTCGAGTAGCATGAACATGTACCAAGATTTGAACTTATCATATTGGTGGCCTAGTATGAAGAGAGACGTATCATAGTTCATAACCAAGTGCCTTAATTGTTAGCAAGTGAGGGCAAAGCATCAGGTTCCATATAGATTGCTACAACCTATAGTAATTCTAGAATAGAAATGGGATAGGATCACTATAAATTTTATGGTTTGGTTGCCTATGACAAAAGGCAAGTGTGAATCTGTGTGGGTTATGGTAGTTCATCCTATAAAGATAGCTCATTTTAAACCAGTGAGAATGGATTATTCAATAGAGAAGCTTACTAAATTATATATTGATGATGTCATTATGTTGCATGGAGTGCCGTCTTCAATCATATATGATCAGGACCTACTATTTTACATTAAGGTTTTAGAAGAAACTTTATAATGCCTTAGGTACTCGGTTAAGTTTTAATATGGCATTTCATCTGGTGACTGATGGATAGTCAGAAAAAGTCATTTAAGTGCTTGAAGACATGGTAAAAAGTTATGCTATCGAGCTCAAAGGTGGTTAGGATTGCTATTTGTCATTACTAGAGTTTGCCTACAATAATATTCATCAAGTGAGTCTAGGAATGGCTCGTTATGAAGTGCTATATGGAAGGAAGTGTAGGACTCCCTTAAGTTGGAGTGAGCTTAGCGAAACCAAACTCATGGGACCTAATTTGATTAAGGATGTCAAGGAAAAGGTGAAGATCATCAAAGATAGGTTGAAAGTATCTTCTAGTAGATAAAAGTCATATGCAAATCTCAAGAGAAAAGATATTAAGTTTGATGTGGGAGACAAGGTGTTTTAAAAGTTTTGCCATATAAGAAAGTTCTATGTTTTGACAAGAAAGGAAAGATAAGTCCAAGGTTTATTAGGATGTACGAAGTGATAAAGCGTGTGGGCCTAATAGCTTATAAATAAGTATTGCCACTAGAACTTCAGTAGATTCTTAATGTTTTCTATGTCTCCATGCTAAAAAGATATAGATATGATCTAACACATGTTTTATCTATGGGAGAAGTTGAAGTTATGCCAGATTTGTCTTATGAAGAAGAACCTATCAGAATTCAAGTCAAAGAGGTTAAAGAACTAAGAAATAAGATGGTTCCACTAGTCAAAGTTGCTTGGAAGCACCATGGGATGGAGCAAGCAACTTAGGAGATAGAAGTTCAAGTGAGAGTAGTACCCTTATCTGTTTGAACTAGGTAATGTCAAGGACAACATTTCTTTTAAGAGGGGAAGTAATGTAACAACCCGAAAATCTAGATATTTAAGAATAGTACTTTCCTAGGATAAATGGTGTTCTCAAGACCTGAGATACACTGAAGCTATCAGAAGAAAGTAATAATAATAAAATAATTTTGGGTAAAGTTTGAAATCTATCAAAAGTTATTTAATTGGTTAAAAATGCTAGTAAAGTTTTTATGGTAGTGACTTATAAATAGTGACCAAGGAAAAGTTGAACCGTAAAATATTTTAAAAGCTGCTTAGAAAATTATGAAACTTATATGACCTGATACTGAAAAATTCTAGTTAGCCTATTGGCATTAGAATAAGAAGTTTTAGAGGTCGAGAAGTATTTTATCTAAAAATCAGGTAACAAAAAATAGTGTAACAATTCATTTTTTCTCAATTTTTGAGCTTCGATTTTTAAAGGATTATGTAGTGTTAATTAAATAAATTTTTGGGAGTAAAATTGTTAGAAAGAAAGTGAGTGTTGGGTATAAAAAAATGGAAAAAGAGAGGAAAGAAATTAATTTTATCTGAAAACCCTATATATACAATCAAATTACCATTCTTGGTCAACTATAGAATAATGTCTATGACTCTCCTCTCTTCCCCATTCCAGCTGACTCTTAGAGGGAAGAAATTTTCATTTTTCTTCTTCTTGATTCTTCTATT
>CANXYI010365421.1:0-22056 GCA_948208565.1 Hura crepitans | reverse complement strand
ACACACACACACACACACACACATAGAATAATCAAACTAAAAGAATACAATAAAATATCAGGATAAAATAATCGATGGAAGAGAAGAAGAAAAGAATTATTTTCTACAAATTCAGTAATCCTAAGAATAAGTTAATAGGATTGGAAGATCAATGTGGGAAATGAAATACAAAATAGAAATTAAACAAAAAGGCATGGGATAAAGACATATGGAAATTTCTAGTACGTTTAAATTAAATATATGAGAAAATAGAAAATTGAACGAAAGAAATAGAAGGAATAAAATTGTAAGTAAAACCATAATGGGGTTACAGAAGAATAAATAATATATGTAACTATAAAGTGATAGTGAATGTGGCAAGAAATGGTGTTTTATGTGAAAGAAAAGAAATGTGGCTAGAGGCATGATGAAATAAGATAATAGCTATTGTAATTAATATAACTATGATGTTGGCATGAAAATGACTGTGCCCTATTGTTCAAAAAATGGGATATAAGATAGGACTTGACTCTAAATATGAATAATTAATAATTATAGGTTAAATAATGGCAAATGGCCCATCAGTTAGACACCCACTGGATGGGTTAACCAGTCAAGTAGGGAGTAGTAGCTGCTAGGCGGTTAGCCCCTCTAGGGCCTACTGCTAGGTATTTATTATGGCGGGTGCAGCCGCCTAGGTTCTGTGATGAACCACTGCACTATAGGGTATTATTGTGGATCTTGAGAGTGGTCTATGGACATATCTCAAGTATCCACCACAGGTATTATTTGTTATGTTTTGTAGATGTAGGTATAGTATATAGGCTGCTCCTTACTATCTGCTACAACTCCCGGTATATTGGTAAGGTAGGTGTAGCTACCTACGTCCTCCGGTGGGCCGCTACACACCTTGTATCCCACTATCCAGTGTCTTCATGCATCGTCTATCAATTATAGGCCATGATCATAAAATGAGAAAATTTCTTTACATGTAATAATACAAAGTCATTGAAAATAATGATGTAACTTAGGTAATATGATAGATGGACTTAAGGTGATTAAAGACTAGGTATAAATCGTCAAGGATTATAAATAATTGTATTTGAAAATAAGAATAACAAGTGAAATGTGAAAATGATTATAATTATGTGAATGTAATTATCGATAAATACATGTATTGGGGAGGTAAAGAAATAGCTGGCAAGGGTATTAAGTGACTAAACATGAGAAAGTGTAATTGTGACATCATAAAGACATATATGACACGTAAAATGAAAAAACAATTATAAGGGATAGAATGACAGGGCTAGTACTCACATCTAAACATTTATTAAATGAATCTATAGAATAAGGGTGGTTGAATGAAAAAAAGATATGGAATAGAGGATTAAAAATATGTAAAGTGGAATTATGAGATCATAGTAATAATAAACAACAAAGGAGAAAATTGACATAGATGAAGACTAGAAATATTGAAACAATAACTAATAGAAAATCTCTTAAGAACCTATAATTGAAGTTAGAGATTAAATTAGAGGCAAATTATAGACAAATAAGTGTGTTTAAGGACTGATAGGTGAAGTGGTAGGTATTACAAATGGAATAAAAGTGTATGATATGTGTGCTTGCATGTGTGAAATAAAAAGTACATGGTATGTTTGGATAAATTCACCACTGAGTGCATACTCAGTGTGTCGGGCTTCCAATGCGTAGGTATTGGAAGTATAAAGGATGTGAAGCAGACAATTAGCGGTACTGACGACGACTATCCAAGTATGCAATAGCATGTTCAGACTTATGGTAAGTAAGTATAGGCACTCATAGATAGAAATGTGGGTCATTAGTATAAATGAATGGAAATTTTAGTAGTACGAAAATAGTAATCATATAAAATAAAACATGACAGAATTAGTAGCAGTAAACGAAGCTTAGGCTAATAATTGACTATAGGATCAGGTAGGTAAAAGTCACACACCCCGTAGGTTTAATTCAGATAATAGGAACAGTTCATGGAAATTTCTAAGACAAGAAATACTAAAAGTAATAAGGGTTAAATGAAAGACCTTTAAGGAAATCCAAATATGGGTGACCTCAAGGGAAGTAACACATCCTGCCACTGATGATGTCTAATGCAATTCGTCTCTCTTTCTATGGCCTATGCATCGGAACACCGACACGCTGAGTATTACACTTAATGCTGGAATAAATCAAACATATTATGTCAACTCATGCAAGCATACACCATATGGTGTTCCATACACAACAAGTAATCTTACAACTCTAAGTCCATTCATTTAATTAGTCTAGTTTACTTAACTGTTATGTCAGCTCCATTCAATACATTATAGGCCTACACCAGACAGACTATGCTTTAAGACACCAGATAGCGGGATGCGTCCTGCGTAGTGGCCTACCTCAGTTTGACGTATCGCCTATGAATACAAAAGGGTACAAAAATTAAAAAAATTAATATAAAATAATATAAATATCAAAAAAAATATTTTGAGCCTATATATGTTCTCTACAACACCCAAGAACCCCTGAAAAATAAAATTAGTAGAAAAGAAAAACTCGAGAATCGAGAGTTTACTATTCACCTCATAAATCTTCTTTATTTTTTTCCCAAAATACTTCGCCATTACCGATGTTTGTGGTGTCCATAGACTCATCTCGAGACCTTCTTTGAATTAGGTATAAGCTTGTGGAGTAGGTGGCTTTTTGTGGAGGATGAAAAAAAAAGCAAAGAAAATAAGAGGGAAAGGGTGTCAGTTTTTGATGGAGGTGTGTTTGTGTGGTATGAATGAGAAGAGTGCAAACTTCCCCTATTTATACCTTTTCCCAAAAATAAATTTTCCTTCTTTCTAAAAATTATTATAGCCAATAGCAATGTCTATTTTCCTCCATTCTTGTCTCCAAAATTCCATTAATCTAAGCCCTAAATCCTCTCAAAATCTCGAGCCCAAATTCTGATAATAACCCAAAATTTTAATATATTTTTTGTCTCAAAAATTGTGTAAAAATAGTTTCCGAACATAGAAAATTCTGATTCCAATTGGACTATTTGGAATATTTGAGAATCAATTTGTAATATTTTTGGATTATTTTGATCAACTTTTTATTTATTTTATGGTTTAGCTTTACCTACGATACTATTCACAAGACGCTGCTGTAAAATCTTAATTAACATTTTTAACCATCCGAATGATTTTAGATTAGCTTCAAACTTTGCCCAAAATTCTCTTGTAATTAATACTTCCTATCGGAATACTTGGTGTGACTCGAGCCTTGAAAAGTACTATTCATCCTAGGAAGTAATATTCATGAGAGTCGGGATTTTCGGGTCGTTATATTAATTTAAAAAATTAACTTTGTGTGTAGTATAATGAGTTCATAACATGTATGATGCATGAATGTATGCATGACATGCTCTTATTGCATTAAATTCACCACTGAGTTTTATGCTTAGTGTATCAGTGTTCCAATGCACAAGTCGTAGATAATGTAGTAATCCAGCTCAGTAAATATTTTGCAATGTATACTGATCAATTTTTGTGAGGGTAATATTTCTATGCTTGATGGTTTTAGTATAGCACTCATGTATAGTGGGATTGGGCTTAGTTAGTGTAAATACTAGATATGTAAATTATATGGCTGAATGTATTGCTAGATGTATGAAAATTTAAATATATGATATAAATGGTTGTATTTTCTAAATGATGTGGGCTTTGATGCCTTATGTATTGTGTTATGAAGATATATGATATTAGGGAACTAAAAGGGTCCAGATGATGATGGATGCATCAGGGATGTTATTAAAAGTGTGTTAATACAAGTTTAAATTTGGGATTTGTTACCCAGGTAGCCATTATATTGCCTGAATTTTTTGAAATGGATTTATTATCTAAAAAATAGATTTTAGTGTCTATCATAGTCAACATAAGATAAGGAAAGGGTCAGAATAAGGAATTAAGTAATATTTATCTGAAAAATAAATATGCCTATATGTGTTAAATGAATAAGGCTTGGAGAAATTTTAGGATGGGTGAACAGTGGGAAGTGGCACCACCTATTGGGTTCCTTCAAGAATTAGGTAGGGGTGTTATAATGTAGGTTATTAAGTTATGTGTATACACCATTATTCTATTTTCATTAATTCATAAATGCACAAATTATTAGATTATGATATACCCTTTCCTTTAAGTCCTCACATTTTATATATCCTTATTCCATGGCTATAAAGTATTAATTCAGTTGTATATATTTTCTTATTCATGTTAACATTCTACTACCTTTAGGCCTAATACATGCCAAATATAATTAGGCTTTTACCTATTTGTCTAGTGTTACCTCATTGATCTATCATATCATCTGTTTTTAACTCATTATTATCATTATCATTTCAGGCCCATACTCAAGAGACACTATTATACACTAGATAATGTGATCCATCTTGTACAGTGGCCCATATTCTAGGCCTCAGTGTTTGTACACACCATCCATCTGATAATAAGGATCAGTTCTATAGAACCTCCAAATATTGAATGGCAAGGATCAGTCCAACTAGACCACCCAATAAGTAGGAGAGCAAGTATCAACCCTGGTAGACCTCCTAATATTGCAAATCTCATCATTAGTAGATAGCAAGGATTAGTCCTAGTAGGCCTCCTAATATCCATAATAACGCAGGTAGTAGGGATTAGCCCATGTGGACCTCTCAATACCTAGAGCATGTAGACTCAATCAAAGTTCAGGAGTTGCACTCATCATATAGTAGGCCAAGATCCTCATAGATCAAGCTTTTAGTAGCTGCTAATTCCCTAGTCAACCGATCAACCTATCTAATAGGTGCTCTAGATAATATGGCCCAACTTTAATTAGTTTTCTCAATCACTCATTTAATGTCATTTAGTTCAAGTTTAGTTCATGTACTTTCTCACCAGCACCATATTATACAAAGATACCAATGTGTATATTCTTTCACCATTACTTTCAAGCTTTTACATCTAACATCAACTATTCCTTTTTCTCATTTTACATGGCTATAGTTATTGGCCATTCGTGCCATTATCATGCCATGTTACGTCACTTGAATTTCAATGAAGTTATGATTGTTAAGATTCCACACTTTACTTTGCCATTACATTATTTCATCTCTCAAACACATCTATTATCATTCCATTCTCATAATCATGCTCTCCCAAGTGTAACACATATTAATTGCCATGGAACACTATAACATACACTTTGTCATCCTTACCTATACCATATGGCCACTACATGCACAAGCACAATCAATTAGCTTCTTATTAGTTTTATGTTAACTTTACACATTTTCCTTACTTCCTAATTCATTTATATGACACACACGTGCCAATCACACATGCACACACACCTATACTCTTATTGCACCATTCAACCACACACAATTCCCATATAGGCACATTATGTTTTCACCTTATCCTTAGTCATTCACGTTTATTATGCTTACCATACCACACATGCATGTTTTCCTCATAGCACATACAAATGCATTAGTTTTACTAGTCCATACATATACTAACACATGCACATGTAATACCATTTGGCATAGAATACATGTTACCTTAACTTCAATTACTCATTAACTCCAGATCTTATCATATTCATTACTTAATTACCATTTCATTTATGCCATACACCTTTAATTATACTTACATATACACATATGCTCCTTTATATACCTCTCGGCTATAAGGTTAAAAATACACACACATGTGATTTCTCATTTTGATCATGCCTATGCCTATGTCATCGATTCACTTACATCTATATATAACATAATTATACATACACACACACATATTTTTCATGCACATACCACTTGGCCATAACTCAGTCACACACTTACACATTATTTCCTTCTTATTTCTTTATGCATTTATACTCTACATCATTCTTACACACCATACATACATTTACCAAGCACAAAATACACAATATATACACCTAACACCACATTTCTATGCACATACATTAACATAAATTTATTGCAAAGGTCAACATACGATGTATGTGATGTTAAATTCACTTACAATGGGCTCTAAAACATTTTGATTATACTCTAAAACATTTTGATTGCACTCCAAAACCCTTGGCCTCCTCTTCTGCCATTAATTCCACCATTACACTATAAACACATTAGGTTTTAGATTAGAAAATTTCTACAAAAATCTATGCAGCTCTAAACCAAAATTCATTTACTTAGTCATTCTTTACACCTCAAATACTATCTAATAAAAATATGAAACCTTAAGAAAAATCACTTACTCAATAAAATGTCACTATTCACCAAGCTTTAAAATCTCTTTAAACAAGCAATCCCATGGCTTTTGCTCTACATAATCATGTTTAGGAGACCATGAAGTATGATTTGATATTTTAATTGAAGAAAATGATACATTTTAAGGCTTGGAATAAAGAAATAAAGAATGGGAGGACATATGGAGGTGGCATTAGCCACAGAGGAAAAAAGGAGGAAGAAGAGAAGGTTTTTCTCTCATACACACTCACACACCAAACACCTTTTGTATTATGGTGATGGAGGTCCACAATCGCACTATGTAGTGATCGGACGGCCCCAATTAATCCTATTTATGTTTTTATTTTCAAAAATACAAATAAAATGTTCATGAATACCAAAATTCATGCTTTAGGTGCCAAAAATTCTCAAAAGTCCTAATTAGGGTACCTTTAAAATCTCAAGTCCAAACTCAAAGGAAAACTAAGTTAACTATTCACTCACATAATTAAGAAATTTTAAATAAATACCAAACAACCTCATAAAATAATAATTTCTTCACTATTGGATTATTTGGAATTTTTGACATTCAGGGTATGCTCTTTTCATGTCTATCTAAGTATATCCCAGGCCTCTCCTAGCACAGTGCCAATTAAATTCACTATTCACTAGAGCTCAGCATTAAATAATTTATTTGTTCTGCTAAAAATTTTAATTATTTAATTTTCATCATTTTCTTGCCTGTCAAAGTTTTTTGACATATGCTCCTCTTTTCGTTACCTTTATAGGACCCAATTGCTCAAAGAGCATTATTTGCCCCTTCAGTTACACTATTCATAGAACCAGGGTTCATGGGCATTACAGGTTGATTGGTAAAGTACGGATATTAGCAACTCCTAGGGTACTTCGGTGTTCGTTCATGGCCCCCGAGTCCCAGCATGTGGATTTTAAGCCTTTGTATATGGCCTTCCAGACCTAATTATATGCCTTCGGGCTTATTATTATGGTTATGATCTCTATGGTCACTACTATGAACTTTGTGGTCCTTGATTTTATTTATCCCCTATATAGCTTTTATGGTCCACAAAGTTACTATTATAATATATCAGGATCTTGTCTATTGAAAATTGGTAACTAAAAGAATAACATTAAATAAAATAATTATAAGTATAGAAATAAGCACATGGGTTCATTGATATTCATTCTTGAATTGTTAAGATATATTTGCACGTATTATATAGATGTACTTAAAAACATGATCCTTATGTTATTAATGCCACTATCATGATATAAACATAAAGTGAACATGCCTTGCTTGTGATTGTGAGAGCTTGTTTATGCTTAATGTTATTGGATACACAACTAAGGTGTGAAGATTAACACATCATTAGTTATTTTTTTTAGATACATAAGTTTTAGTACAGATAAGAGAAGTTAAAGTTATAGCCCCCAATAGTTCAAAGATTAAGAAGACATCTTTTTTTGGTATACAAAGTTTCTACATTGTTTTTTGTTAATAGTTTTGCACTCATACGCATGTATAAAAGGCATTAGGACTATTACATTTAAAAGAAGTTTTGTAACCAATTAAAAGATGGTTTGTTTTATTAAGATTGATCTTAATACATGCTATGAGATGTGTTGATGTTATATGCTGAGTTTGATATAGAGGATGTGATGTTATGGTATGAGATGTGTTGAGACATTTTAGAAGTGCATTTTTACTCAGGTTATTATTTGGGATAGTGTTTTCGAAAAGTTATTATGCTATTGAATTTTTAACATGATGACCTAAATAATCTAACCTTTTATGTGATTTTTATCAAGCAAGTGTTTATAAAGTTTTATACAAAAAAAAAAGTTTGATAATGAGTGTGTGTAGAAGTTTTAACAAACAACGATAAGGAAATTAAATATTAGTTATGTGTTATTCATCATTTGGATTAAGGAGTGGGTCGAGTAAGGTATCAAAGCTAAAGTTAAGGTATTCCTTTGTGTATAAGATTAAATATAAGTGCCATATGTTTAAGATCATGCATAACATAAGTATATACTACTAGTACTTATAAGTTGCTTTTTCATATAGATCAAAGATGGATGAGTCTACACCATAATGTAAAGGTGAAAAAGTTAAGAGTTATGCTCTGACTATTATTGGTAATAAGACAACAAGACAAGAGACATTATCTCCTAGTGTAGATAGGTAAGCTACACAAGCATAACTAGCCTTGCTCTAGTAAATGGTAGAAATATTAAGGTAGGCTATAGCTACTACTGCACCACCTCTATAGTTCTTGTAGAAGATATATCTTGAGAGGGTATAGAAGATAGGTACAGTGGATTTCATAAGAATAGACTAAGATGATTTTGTAGCATTTGAGCATTGGCTTGAGAGGATTATCAAGATATGTGACATCTTTTACCCAATTTGATTGGCGAACCCAAATAAGGAGCAACACATAAAGCGTCATCCAAACTAACATAACCTTAACATATAAAAGACTTATTTTAAATCCTCTTTAGTAAATGTTAAAAGTTATAAAAATTGTGAATTATCAAAAACATTTTTATTGTATGAAAAATTAAATTGGAAAATCCTCATGTCAAAAATTTGGCAACATAACGGTTGTATCATGATACTATTCCTAATATGAATAGTAACATGCATATAGAAAAACACTTTTATAGCAAAACATCTCTATCCTCTATATCCATGGTCCACTGATCACTCTAAACAACCATCATCCCAAACAAATCAATCAATCTCAAGAAAAAAGATATCATACAAGTCAAAATATGTTAAACTTCTTTAAATATGGTTACAATATACTCAAAAAGATTTAAAAATAGTAAATATTACAATTTAGGCCTAAATTCCCTAAGTGCATCATATGAGTGCCCTTAACTTATGTACATCACATAATTTATATAAATAACAAAATGCCAAAAGAAGAGCCTTCTATTGATTTTTTGGTTGTACTAAGGATTTAACTTAATCAGTCTTCTTTACCTATGCATCGTAAAAATAACAATACACTAATTGAATGCTTAGAGGTGTAATCAAGGTAATTTATGAGCACACATTCACAATCATACATGTATAATAGCAACATAAAATACATGTTTATAATGTACATAATATGTAATCATAAAAAAGGATGCATATGTGTATCTTAACATTTATAATGCATATAAATTATCAACATATCATTAAGTAATAAATATTAGGTTTACAAAATATTATATTTATGTTTTAAGCTTTATCATTAACCAATTTTTATGCCTATACTTAAGGAAACACATAAGCTATATTGGATAACAGGGACACTTAGGCCACTGAGGCCATTAAGGCTATGAAGGCCCAATAACATGGACTTAAAGGTCATTAAGACTGTAAAGGCCTAGCAATATGGATTCGTAGGTCTTCAAGACTGTAAAGGCCCATCAACATCATTAAAAGACTTGCAAGTTGCCAAAAATCAATATAGGAGTCGTAGGTCATGATCTCAGATATAGAAGTACCTTAGCAATTTGTTACACCCCATGCCTAGTCTTTATGAAAATAGGTAAGACATGCCACTTCCCTTGAGGTCACCCATCTCTGGATTTCCCCAAAGGCCTTTTGTTTAACTTTTAGCCATATTTAACATTTTTTTTATAGACTAAAAAATTCTTTTAATGGTTCTTATGATCTGAATGTAGTCTACCAAGCATATGGCTTGTACATGCTTGATCTTAGAATCAATTATTAGCCTAGGCTTTTGTTTACTGTTACCAATTCCATTATGTTTTATTCTATGTGTTTACTATTTTCATTCTATTAAAATTGCCATTCATTTCTATCAATTACCTACGTCTCTATGTATGAGTGCCTCTACTTATTTACCATTAAGTCTGAACATGCTATTGCATACCTGAATAGTGGTCATCAGCACCACTAGTTATATACTTCACATCCTTTATACTCTTAACACCTGCACATCGAAAACCCGATACGCTGAGTGTGCACTTAGTGGTGAATTTAACCAAACAAACTATGTACCTTTTATTTTATACATGCAAACACACATATCATATCCTTTTTTCCATCTATAATATCTACCCTTTTTACCCGTCAGTTTTTAAACATATTTATTTATTCAGTATTTGTGCCCAATTTAATTCCCTAACTTCAATTATAGGTTCTTTTGAGATTTTCTATCAATTATTGTTCTAACATTTCTAATCTTCATCTATATCAGTTTTCTCCTCTCTCCTCCATTCTTACTGTGTTCTCATAATTCCACTTTACCTATTTTAATCCACTATTTCCTATCCTTGTTCATTAAACTACCTTTGTTTTATATATTCATTTAATAAATGCCTAGATATGAGTACTAGCCTCATCATTTTTATCAATCATAATTACTTTACCTCTCCAATGCACGTATTTATCGACCATTATCTTCACATAATTTACTCATCTTCCCATTTCACCATTTATACTTATTTCTCACTATATTTATTTAAAGTTCTTACCAGTTTATACCCAGTCTTTGGTCACTTTAAGTTTATATATCATATTATATAAGTTACCTTATCATTTTCGATGACTTTACATTATTACATGTAAAAGTAATATCTTATTTTACGTTCGCAGCCCATGCCAGACAAACAACACTTGAAGATATTGGATTGTAGGATACAAGGTGTGCAGTGGCCCACCGGGGGGCCTAGGTAGCTACACCTACCTTCTCCAGTACTAGAATACATCTAAAGACTACTCCCACTACCAGACTACCCAAGTGCTTCAGTAGTAATACAAGAATGGCCATTATAGCATTATCCAACCTCACTCCAGATTCATGCACCTCTCGGCTCAAATTAGGTTCTATAATGTATAATAATCATCATATCAGCATGGCAATTGTAACCACCATACATAACATAGGGTAGCGGGCTCCCAAAGAAACTAGCTATCTAGCAGCTAATTTATCTCCTAGCTGACCGGTCAATCCATCTAGTGGGTATCTAACTAATGGGCCATTACTCTATTAAAATCATAATTATTATCATCATATCATGTCTTATAGTTAAATCTTTATTTGTGGACATTCTTGTTGTCATAAATTTTCATTTCAGCACCCTAATTATTCTCGACTTATTAATCTCAATTATAAGAGCATCCTCGTATCATCATTCCATCTTAATACTATATCCATTTTCACACCATTCTATATCCATATATAATCTCATAGCATTTATCATGTACATAACGATTATTTACCACCATTTTTATCTGACCATTTTGGTTTCACTTTCAGTTTTAATCATTTTACTTCATCTATTCCATTGTTAATTTTTTTTCCTATATAGATTATTCATGGATATTCATAATTTCCCCTAAATATTAATCCCTGCCTTTTGTTACTTTATATATTTATTTATTTGTATTTTACCACACTCACTGACCTTACAATTTTAATGACTTATTTTTAATGATGTTGAATTAAGAGATGTATTCTTTTCCTATTCTATCGATTATCTAAATCTATTATTTTATTGCACTCTATAGTCTAATTTTTTTCCACGTTTATGTCTATTAAGTTCTCTTTCTAATGACTAAAATTCCTATAATATTAATACATTCTTTCTCCTTATTTTATGCCCACATTTATTATACAAAAATTTTTATTCCCTTTCTGGGCCTCAAATTTTCGATAAGCTCTTCAGTAGTTCAATAAGTTTCCAGGTTTGATTCGGTCTTACTAACATCATCCGATTGTATTTATATTTTACCAAATATTTTAATTATTTATTCTTATTCTAAAAAGACAGATTTAAATTTATTTTCTTTGATCAAATTTTTCCCGGACAGTTATGGGTCATCACAGCCTTAGACAGTTATAGGCCCCTCTTGCATAAAAATTACTATTCATTTAGTACCATTTTTCTTTATCAATTTCTCATTCTAATTTTTCTTTTCATTACCCTAAACTATAGTATCTCAATTTTATTTCCCCTCATCTAATTTATTCTATAACCTAATTTTTGACACTTAAAATTTTAATGAACATATTTTAATTTATCTTACCCTTTTTATGACATTTTCTCTTCTTTATTATTTTCTACCTTCTTACGCCTACTCTCTCTTTATCTACATTCTTCATGCTTCATTTTACCATGCCTACATATATGACCATCACATGGCATATATGTGGCCATGCATACATCACATCCTCACACATCCTTATCATCTTATTTCCATTAATTACATATTCTAGCATCCATTCTCCACCCATACAATTATGCTATGCCTACATATCCATACATGACATACATGATATATACATAGTTATATACATATCACATGCCTACACATCCTGTATACATACCAAACACATCCCTACCATCCTAATTCCTTAATTTACATATTCTCACATGTATTTCACATGCATACACACATGCACACACATAAGACCATAACTTCCATACACACATTTTCGTCTCAATTAGCATTTTATTCCAACATACATGGTAAGTTTGGGTAAATTCACTTACCATGAACTCCTGTCGTTCTGTAGTTTACTCCAGAACCATAAGAATCCCTTTCTTCCACCTTAAACTAGCATTCTCCATTTTTCATACAAGCCATCCAACCTTTGAAAAATTCTACAAAATCACACACAACTCCAAATCAAAATCCAAGACCATAAGGATTCTTAGAATTCCCTAGGCTATCCATACCAAAAATAAAAAAATAGAATTCATGGCCATTTACCTCATTTGGTACTATTCATCCAAGTATAGAAACTTCAATTTTTGGCCTCTTTTCTCCAATCTTTTGCTAGAATTGGCATCTAAACTTGATGGAGACTTCAAATATATATAATTTTCATGGGGTTGGGTGGTGGATAAGAGAGAGAAAGCTTGAGAAAAGTAGGAAAAATAGTGATGGAGGAAATGTATTTCATGTTTTTGGGTGGAAGATGATGGTTTGGTTCATATTTAAGGGTTGGTTTAAGAGATTTCTATAGTATGGGATGGGTAGGATCCATTTGATTAGGCCAAATGGCCATTAACCAATTCTTATGCCTTTTTATGTCATCTTTTTGCCTAAAAATTCACAAAATATTCCACATATCCCCAAAAATTCCCATTCCAGTCCAAAAAATCCTCAATTACTGTCATTAAGGCCCTTGCAATATTTCAGCCCGAAATTCCATCAAAAACAAATATCACTATTCACCATATATCGAGTTTTAACTTTAAAAATTCGTAAAATATTCCTTGGTGCTCCAAAAATTCTCATTTTAATTTTAAAATTCCTCAATTAGTAAGACTAAGGTCCATGCAAAATTTTAGGTCAAAAGTCAATAGTTGACTTTTTGGCACTATTCACCCATCAAAATAAAATATTTCGAAAAAATATCTATTGACCCCAGAAAATTCCAATTCCTCCTCCATCATACTTAGTGAAATTTTTAAGGTTTAGGGTATGGCATTTTCAAGACCATCAGGGCACATTCCTGAGTCTCAGGCTGTCCCGGCCCAAAATCATTTTATCTCTGGAAACAATAGTTTATGACTTGAAATGAATTATTGGTTTTGCTAAAATTTTTATTTCATTCGTTTTGACCACTTTTAGGCCAGTCAAAGTTACCCGGCCAATATACTAGTCAACGGACTTAGAATGATGACCCGCACCGCAGGAAACATCACTCGGGCCCAGAATACACTGTTCATATTATCCAATTTTTTAGGCGTTACACAATTACTAAATCTCTAGTTGACTTGTTAACCTTTCCAATTTAAGTTGTTTACTTATATGGGCTAATCACCAAATATGTTTTGGTTTCACCATATTAAAATAGCTTAAATTAGATTTTAATAATTGTCTGGCCAATGAAAAACCAAAGGGGAGAAAGTATTGGGTCTTATATTATAATCATATTTCCTCATATGAAATTTAACATACAGTACCGCACATACCTCAACAAGATTACATACACATCCTAAGCACATGTTCCATAATATAAGCACATAACACTTTTTAAGTTAGGTAGCATAAGTTTAAGCCATCATATCTATTCGCATCCTTTCTTTTCCATGGCTAATCGATCTGAAATGACAAAAGGCTTAGCATAAATCTCACCTCTCAACTCCTAACATATATGAAGGAAATTAGAGGAATCTTAAGTTATTCTTATTCAATTAGCCTAAAAAGAAGTTGGGCAATGTAAGGTAGGAGTTAGCACCTAACCGAAGATGGAAAATACCTTGTATGGCTAAAACTAAAGTGGTTCAAAACTGTACACTTATTCATACCTCAAGTTATTATGGAATTTCAAATTAAATTCATAATTTTATCCTTTTCATTAGGTTGCTTTTAAGATTAAAATAAAGCATTTAATCATGTATAGAAACATAGTAAAAAAAGTATGTTTACAAAAGAAATAAAATTAAAGAGAAACATAATCAAACCTGGTATTTGATTTTCTTTTGGACTTTGGTTCTCACATGTCAATTTATGAAAATAAATGTTATCATTGTGACTTTTATTAAAGAAAAATCAAAAGCCATTTTATTAAAAAACACCAATTAATTAAGTAGAAATAGATTTGGTTATTTTCATAACGTGTAAAAATAATTTTTTATCATTACAACATTCATGTCAAATGCAAGGAAATATTCGAAATGAAAATTAAATTATATGGCAATTATCTAAAATACATTCTAACATAGAAAGGTAAGATTTACAAGGAAATTTCTTAAAATAAACTTTAACTGAATAAAAATAAAATTACATTAAAATTGCCTAAAATGTAGTGTAAATAATACAAAAATAAAAACAAAAAGAGAAAATTAGGAAGAAAATAAAGATTAAACAATGTAAATGAATGAAACAAAACAACAATAAAAATAGCAACAAAATAAAAAGAGAAAATAATAAAAGATTAACTATATCGAGTGTTAGATAAAGGGGAGAAGATAGGTCAAATAAAATCTCATTAAATCTCAAACAACTCACATCACAATAAAAAAAATACATAGTTAGTAAAAAGAAATAATGGAATTGACATTATGAAAATAATATAAAATAAACAGTTGAATAAAGGATAAATGAAATAATTAAATAATTAGTCAATAATAGATGAATTAAACCATCAAATTTAAGTGGTAAATGGACGAAAAAAAAAAGAATGAATAATAATTAAGTCACAAATAAAAAAGAACAAAATATTAATAATGGTCAAATAAAATATGGGTATTACATCTAATTGGTAGATGAGTACCTAAATAAGGTTATAGCATTTGGTGGGTAAATGGGTAATAAAGAAAATAAAATAAAATGCACAATGTCTAACTAGCTGATAAATGAAAAAGAAAAGAAAAAATAAAAAAGAAAAGACAGAATTGGTTAACCTGTGTATAATTGCCTTTAGTTGATTATTTGGTCAACTCAAGAAAGAGACAAAAGAAAAATAATTTTTTGATAAAGTAAAATAAAACAAAATATTTTTAGAACTTTTTTGAGAAAATACTTAAAAACTAAAAAAATTGCCTAGAAAAATGTTTTTTTGGCTTTTTTACGCAAGTATTTTGAGAAAAGTCGAGCCTTTTCACTGACAAGGGCAAGGCATTTTATACATAATACCTGAGGTAGCAAATGGTCATTTGTAAGGGGCATATTACTATTTCCATAAAGAGGAGTCCTACATAGACTGCTTTTTTGAGCCAAATAGTGTTGTTTCGCTTGTGGGCAAATGGCCATTTGTAGGAAGCTACAGAAGGTCATTTGGCTTAAAAAAATTGCCATTTGTGCCATACATCAAATGGCTATTTATGGGGTAGAGTGATGCCATTTTGTCCCTACCGGCCAAAACGTATAACAAATTGATTTTTGAAAAAAAAATTTCTCCTCTAAAGGCCTCTACTATAGGATAAAGGCCCATACTTAAGAGTTAACCTAGGAATTTTAGAATTTTAGTGAAAACTCCTTCTTGATCGAATGTTAATACCTTTGCTTATTAGGATTTTAGTCTTTTTTTCTTCATCAAGCAATTTGAACACTAGAGCCCCAAAATCCAAAGTCTATAGCTACCACCTACTTTAGGGAGGCAACTATAACGAGTGTGTGTGGTGACCTAAAGTTTAGAAGGAAAAAAATGAAAGAGACATGAACCTTATAGGGTGACCTTTTTTATATTTCAATAGATGATCTGGTGTTGACTTGAGCTGTACAAAAAGATACTACACTTACTATTAGTTTGCTTTAAATAGTGGTAAAGACATTACATATGAAGTTATTTTGGACTAGGTAATGCTATTGACATTACACCTTATAGTGCTACAACCATTACAACTAAAGTTGGTTTGGCTAGAGCCAAAGACATTACACTCGACATTGATGGGCTTCAGATAGTGCTAAAGACATTACATCTAAATTTGTTATGAAATAGGTAGCACTACAGACATTACACTTGACATTGACTTAGGTAGTGCTAAAGATAGTACACCTGTGTAGACACTTGGATTTTATGTATAGAATTTTCCTCTAGATTCAAACATTGATCTAGCTCAAAAAAATCATAGTGCAACCCAAATTAGAGAAAAAATAGGTTAAAACCCTCTATTACAGACATTGATTTTGATATGGTGTGGGAGCAAAGCCTCTATGGTATGGAATCAATCATTTTTAGGCCTATGATGATAGCCAAAGATAAGCTCAAGGAATAAGGCACAAAACCTAATACCATAGTCTATACAAATCATCATGGAGCAAGTCTACATGGACTTAATGCCATAAGTTCTACATGAATAAACATAGAAATGGCCTACAGGAATAGAGCCATAACCCATGGTTTAAGCCTAGGTCTGTATGGGCCTATGAACCCTGAACCATGGTCTGTATGGACCTTCTATCGAAAAACTTCTAAAAACTTAGTTTTCCTATTTAGACTTTGATTCCTGATCTTACTATAACTCTCTTCTTTCTATATGAGAATACCAGTAAGAAAACCTATAAATACCCATTCTATTAACTTATTTCATCACTTACAATCTATAAACAATAACCCTAAAAATTCTAAAAGTATAAGGCATGAACTCTAAAGCAAGATTCATTTTTCTAGTCCTAAGCTCGCAACAAAATAATCATTCTTTCGAAACCTAAAATTGTCTTATTGCTTGGTGTAAACTTTAAGGTAAGATCTAAGGCTTCTTTCATTCTTCATCTTCATCATTTTATACATGTTTTTTCTTTAACTGAGGATCTCTTATGGTTAATTGACATGTGAGGTGATTCTATGTAATCCCCATGCTAATTATAGGAGCAGGTTAACATTTTAAATCATTTTCATCATATTTTAATCATTCATTAGAAAATTGTAATTGCACTTACTTTCTGGAACTGATGCCAAAGTTCATATGGACTTATTTTAATAGATGTTAAGGGTCAAGTAGACCTATTATTTGAATATGTATATAATATTAAGTCTATATAGACTAATGTGTGATAATAGTTTTATGTTCATCTTCTGTATTCTATTTTAACACATTCTATTAAGCGCCATAGAATGTTATTGATTTGTATTTAAATCAAGTATGCCCTTTTCAATATTTTCTAATCATTATGTTATTTAATATGCATATTATTAATATTCTAGAATTAATGTTAATTCTGCATAGATTCCCTTACACAAGGAGTGTAGTCCGCATAGACACATATTTTAAAAATTTGTGTTTTAAATATAGTTCACATCAATATCGTTGTGATGAATTTATGTTCTCCTTTGCATGAGTAGTCTATTATCCTCTTATTAATAATAATTATTTGGGCATATTCTATGATCATTTATATTTATATGTAAATTCATTGTACATGTTGTTATCATCTCATTTAGTGCTGTTATTCAGTCCTCATGGACTTTTGTTTGTGTTATTAATAAGTTTCTCTTCAGTTATGTAAGATAGACCACTTATGTTGGATATGAAGTCCGAATGGACGTATTAGTTATGGCATCTTATAGTCTGCATAGACATAGACAAAGGGCAATATTGAGTCTGTATGGACTTGCTGGCATAGAAACGAGGCCAATTGCTTATTCTTTATAAGCTTATTTGATTTCATACCTTGTATTTCTTTTGTTTATTTTGGGTTGTAATAGGTAGTTTAATAACTTATTTTACACATAAAAGCCTAACCTCACATTAATAATTTTCTAACTAGTTAATTATTGTTTTCTTAATAAAATACTTTTGATTTTTCCTTAATAAAAGTCACATAAAAATGTATTTTAACCAAGGCCAATCTCTTAGAAATGGGAGTTAGGCAATTATAGCCAATTCCTATGGTATTATTGGTAGTTGTTAGGTCAAATAACAACTAATGAATGACCTAATTTGTGGATGCTTAATTTACACTTTTATGCTTATTGTGCATTTTGAATGTTGTAATTTTTTTTCTTTATGGGAAAAGGTGACACATATCCATTAAAAAGCTTGCTTGCATGATACGAATTGACAAACATTTGAATATAAAAGAAGGTATATTATTATGCCATAAATAAGATTTGATTCCATACCCTTTCTGGGTAAATGATAAGTGGCATTGGTGTAGAGTCAAGTGGTGACTCTAAACACTAACTACCTTATCCTCGATGTATAAAAAATTTACAGTGGCGACTCCACTAGGGACTGATAATTAAATCTTAAAGTGCCTAAATGATATACCTTTTGATATTCTAATTTTGATTAGTCCCATACATTTCATTCTATATAAACTATCACTTTTTACCTTATATGGTGTTGTAAACCGCAAACTCATTTTTCATTTAAGAATGAGGCACTACTTGCATATCAATAACTCACAAGCCTTATACCTTCAGGTATATCAAATGGTGAACTAACCAGTCATTACTATCCTTGATTGGAAGGACTCATTAGGAGGGACCTTCATTTGTGAGAACCATAAAGCCTTGTTAGACAAAATTTGCAACCCATATAGTTAAGCATAGCAACTTCCCCTAGGTTATATAACCCTAAGTGTTTGCTATTGCTTTATGATTGCTATGTGGGTCTATTACATTTAACCTTATTTCAAGTAGGGCCAAGCTTATTGTGCCTTTATTTGGAATGGGTCCAACCTAATTTCACCTCAAACAAGGTTTAAATGTTATAGGTCATTATTCTAGCATGCACTTTAAATATGAGAGGTCATTAGGCCTAATTAGACCTATAATTGAACTTATGCATCCCTTAATGATGCTTAGGTAAGGCCACATAGGAAGAATTGCTAAGGATATATGTGTGGGAGTAATAAGGTTAGAAGGCTTATTGCTTGTGTTTATCCTTATACACCTAACATGTATCATTTTTATGTTTATATGCATATGTATAACATTGTAGTGTACCTACTCTATGACATAAACTTCTTGCTTTTATGAAAACTCACACTTTGTAAATATACATTGTAGCATACTTATTCCTACATATCACATTCATAACATAAGCTTTTTCTATTCTATACATCTATGTAACAATCTAATACACATACATTATGAATAAGTACAATTCACACTAGCACATGACATACTAACCATGCATTAAAGGTTACCATCTTATAAAAAGTTCATTGACATCTTGATCATACACCTTGTGATCTCACTCATGTATTAACTATCCATAACATGTATCCACATATATGCATGCATCATATTTATTCCCAAGACATTATTCATGCATAAGGGACATGTTACATATGAAGCATTATATTAAGTAACTCATGCATCATGACTAACCCTTTGTTTTGCAGCAACCATTAATCCATCTTGAGCTTACAAAGAAGAGCACCCATGTCTAGAGATAAAGTGGTAATGAAAGTTATGTTAACTAACATCTTTCAAGATATAGAGAAGAGAATGATGGCTACCATGACCAATGCACTATCAAGTATATATGCTTAGAAAGATAAAGGCTAACCTTCTACTATTGGCAATGGTAAAAAAGAAAAAGCTAGTAAAGAATATGATAAGTTTTTTTAGGAAGAAATACCATTTGTAATAGCATTCCACCACCTAAGCATGAAGAGAATAAACCTACTAAAGAGCTAAATGAAAAACTAGAAGCCATGAGTCATCTAATGATTAGAGGCAAAGACATTAACCTAGAAGACATTAGCTTAAAGCCTAATCACGTCATGCCCCATAACTTTAAAATGCCAAATTGAAGCAAGTTCGATGGCACTTCTAACCCAAGGACTTATTTAAAGCATTATGCAGTAGCTATAAGGTCAACCCATCTATCAAAAGCATAAATAGTAAGCTTATTTAGTATGTCTTTAACAAAGTAAGCCTTAGATTGGTACTAAAGCTTAAAAAATATGGTGAAAGTGAACTAGGAAATCTGGCTCAAGCATTCAACAAGCAATACTCAAACAATGCAACTATTGAGGTGACCTTTAAAGACTTGGAACTAGTCTACCAAAAAACCAATGAGTCATTTTTAGAATACTTAGAATGATAAAGGGTTAAAGTGCTAAAAATGAGGAACAAACTTGAGGACATTGACCAGATCAAAATATTCATCAATAATGCCAATAATTACATGAATGTTGGACTCACTTCCAAAGGTATCACCATGTGGGAACAACTCAAAGACATAGCCATTGATGTGGAAATAGCTTTTTTGAATAAAGGATTCAAAAAAAATAAAGGTGCTAGAAGTAATGATGGCAATAACAACTTAGGTTAAACTTCTCTAAATTGGGTAGACCTATGTCTTGGTGTCTGAACAAGCTTATAAAGGAAGGGAAACTTCAATCGTTACCATACCATCTTTTGATTGGGCCATTTTAGCGAAACATAAGCACAATCTATATTCTACCTATCATCAAAAAATAGGACATCTCATATATGATTGGAAGAACCTTTGTCATGCCATTCAAAATCTCATTGGCACTAAGCAAATACCTAATCCAAAAGTTAGAAGATCCCCCAATTAAATCTTGTTTTTCTTCTCTTTTTAGTTTAGTTTTGAGCTTTTGCAATTTTTTCAGATACTTTTCCTCTAATAAAATAAAACAATGAATTTACTTTCAGATTTTTGTATAAATACATTTTAACTTTAACATAGAAATGGGAAAATCTGGATCACATTTTGTAAAGCATATCAACATTTGTTAAAGCTTTCTCTTAAAAGATGGATCAATGATTAATAGGCATCACTAGGAATCATACATAATATTAGGCATCACCAAGACATCTTTGCATTATAATCATAATATGCACTTTGTAAGAATAGTTCACATCATCCTCACAAACTTACATCATCACACCTTATATTAATCATTCATGTGTCATCACCATGCATAAATGTGTCATGCATGCATAGGCGTTTATTCATGCATCAACCAAACACACAAGCAGAACACTGTCCTATAACTTCACACTTTCATGCATCATTCATCCAATCATGTATTACCATCCACCTTTATCATCTTAACTAGAATAGGAGTAATATGCAAACCTTACCCAAATCTATAAGTATTTGCATGCATACATTTGGCCCACTATACCTACGTATTAACATATAGGTGTCATTTGCATTGATTCATTCAATCTGGAAACCTCATCCACATCCATATGCATTTCTCATACATATCAATAATTACCCATGTATCATAATTAAGGTATACCATATATAGCATCATAGGGCTTGAAACATGCATCACATTAACCACACATCGTACTAACTATAAGAATCATCCTTTACTCAGACCCATAAACAAATAACAACTAGATAGGTATAAATATATATAT
>CANXYI010365309.1:0-10314 GCA_948208565.1 Hura crepitans | reverse complement strand
AAAAATAAATTGCTTGGTATAATTATTTGATTTTCCCCTTAGAGCTCATAACTTAGACAATAAAAAATAACGTGTTGATTTAGAAAGCACCTACTGTAGATTAATATCCTCACTGTGTTTGTTTTTTGGCATAGGTCTAAGTACTACAAAAGAGAAAAGAGACTGACATTACATCTACCATGTATTAGACTTCCACTGCATAAGCATGCATAACATTTTATAACATATGTAGTAGTTAGGTAAAATGCATATGGGTTTATATATGTTATTCTTTTAGAACTCAATAAAGATTGTAAAAACTATTCTTTTATCAATTTCACATGGATGACTGTAAAGGATATAAGTTAACTTTTTTGAAGAATGCATGATAAATTTTGCATGGTTATATTTATGCTTATAAAGATAAGGCATGTGATAGTACGTAATGGTGTTAAACTAGGTCATGGCATAGTTAGACATAATAAGTTAAAATCTTATGAATGCTTATAGTGTTGTGATACATGACATTTGTATGTAAATAAATGTTTAAAATGAGTTATACATGTGATCTATAAGTGATATGTGTTTGTGTTGTGATGAGATATGAAGTGTAGTTGGATTGAGTATGATGTTTACAAAATAAAAGTGTCTTTGCAAGTTAAAAATTTTAGGTAATGCCCTAGATAATAGATATGTTGCTAGGTTTTTGGCACAATGACCTGCAAATGGAGAAGTTTTCAAAGTATCAAATTATTTCTAAATTGAATGAAATGGTTTTTATATCACCTTACTTAGTTTTGTAGTGAATCATGTAAGTGGTTACATTAACACAAACACTAGTTCATGTTCCTATAAGAAAAATCAAAGGCACTTGTTGGGTTAAAGATCACCTACTTAAAATTTAAGCTTTTATAACACTCTTTTTATTATCCTTTCAATAATTAAAGCAAAGAAATTTCTTCTTAGATACCCACATTAGAATTTATTAAGGGAGATATATATCTATACTCACCTCTCTCTAATAACACAAATTCCACCATCCAAAAATACTTCTTTTCTTTAATTCCTTCTAAACTCATATATTAATTCAAGTTTTTCATGATTTAGGAAATGGATCTTATCCTTTAACCTATGAAAAATTAAGCTAAATAAGGGAAATGATAAAGTTGAGGTTGTTGAACAAAGAAGAAAGGAAAGATGGAGAAGAGTTTTACTCTTCCTTTTTTCTCTTTTTTCTCTCCCTTTTTATATCTCAAACCAATGGTTAAGATTTAAGCCATGTGTCATCATAAAAGGCTTTCATATTAATTCTTATTAGTATGGTCAAACTTTAATTAGTTGGTCATAATTGTGATTACTTAGCTTAATTAATATTTCTTTAAAATCTTGACACTATTCATTATTTTGTCTATTTGCTTACTTGTTGCCTAACTTTTATTTTCGATTTTTTGGCTAAAAAATGTTCTTATTTCAATTTCATATTTTAACTACACCTTATTCATGAATTGTACTTTTTTAAAATTTGATTTACACTATTCATGCCTCAAGTGGACCTGAGAGCACTATTCATAACCTAAAAATTACTATTCACAAACCTAAGATTTTTTAGGTCATTATAATTCTTCTTATCTAAAAAGAAATTTCATCTTTAAAATTTACCTAATGTAAATAGATGTGGATATTGTTGCCTTATAGTCTCTTCACTATCCCACATGGCCTCTTCCGTGCCATGATTTCTCCTAAGTACCTTAACGAAAAAATCTATTTACTTTTTAACATTCTAAATTCTATGGACAATATAGCAATTGGTTCTTCCTTATAAGTCAAATCTGGCTATACCTCAATGTTTTCCACTTGGATCACATGTGAAAAATTAGATATGTATCTTTTAAGCATAGATACATGGAAAACATTATGTATCTTTGACAGTTTTAGAGGTTAGGCTAGTCGGTAGTCTACTGGGCCTACATGTTTAGTTATCTCTTATGGCCCAATGAATTTAAGACTAAGTTTTCCTTGCTTTCCACATCTTAGAACTTTCTTCCATGGTTAGACCTTTAAGAATGCCCTATCTCCCACTTGATACTCTGTATCTCTTTATTTAAAATTTGTATATGACTTCTATTTATTAATAATAGCTTTAAGTCTTTCTTTGATCACTTTCACTTTGTCCTCTATCTCCCTAATAATGTCAGGTCCCATAATCTTATCTTCCCTAAATTTAGTACAATGTGAAGGTTTTATCCAGTTTCTCTTAGACAAGGCTTAATATGGAGCTATCTATATGCTTGACCAGTAATTATTCTTGTATTTAAACTCTATTAATGGGAGATTATTATCCTAACTTGCTTCAAATTCCATCACTAACTTCCCAACTTGTCTTCCAAGATTTATCATATTGAAAACTTCATGTCATTAGCCTAAATTTATTGGAATAAGAAACTTGTATGTTTAAAAGTTTTACCTAAATTTGTCCTTTTGAATGACCATTAGTTCATGGATAGAATGCTATACTGAAGGTTAACTTAGTAGCCAATGCCTTATGCTACCTTTTATAGAATCTTGAAGTAAATCTAAGATCCCTATTAGATATGATGGATGTGGGCACTCTATGCAATCTAATGAACTTATTAACATATAGTTGTGCCATGTAGTTAAATTGTGGTCTTTTTAGATAGGGAGAAAGTGGGCTGAATTTGTGAATCTACTAATATCACCTAAACTGTATCATGCTTCCTTTGTGTGAGAGGAAGTCTTACTACAAAGTCTATTATGATCTTCTTCTACTTCCACTCGAGTATATTAATTAGTTGTAGTAACCTAGATGGGACTTGATGTTTAGCATTCACTTATTGGCACACTAAACACTTAGTTACATACTCTATAATATCTTTCTTCATACTAGGCCACAAATAGAAAAGCTTCAAATCCTAGTACATCTTGTTATTCCCAAGATGCATATTGTAAGCTATTATGCATGCCTTGACATAAAATATCTTTCCTTAACCTTAATTCACTTGGTACCTATAGCTTATCTTTGTAGTATAAACTACCATTATTCTTTAATGAGTACTTTGTCACTTTCCCTTCTTGGATCTCCTTGACTAAAACTTATATCTTGGCATCTTATTTTTGAGCTTTTTGTACTTGCTATAATAATCTTTATCTTACTCTCAATTTAGTTACAAAAGCCCATCTAGTGCTATGCTTAACTAAGCCCTCAAAGCTACATAAGATGAGATAGCAAGATCGAGCATTATTGTAAGTGTTTAAGAAGATGTATAACCTTATAACATTGAAATTCATAAGAGTTACATAACTACCATAGATTTCCTACTAAATGCATTTGCTACAACATTGGCCTTTCTTAAAAGATGGTTTATAATACAATCGTAGTACTTGATTAGCCCTATCCATCTTATTTACCTCAAGTTTAGCTTTTTTGAGTAGGTAAATACTTCAAACTCTTATGATCAATATTGATATAATACTTCTCACCATATAAGTAATGCCTCCATATTTTGAATGTAATGCCCAAAAATCTCAAGGTTATGAATAGTACTTCTCGAGACATAAATATTGTTCCTGACACTCGAGGTACATTGAAGTGACAAAAGTGGAAGCAATAATTATAATAAAATTTTTGTAAAAATTGAAGTGAAAATGAAGTTGTTTCGATGGTTAAAAACACAAGTAAAGTTTTTACGACAGTGTTTGTGAATAGTGACCTAATGTAAGTAAAACCATAAAAGTATTATATTTATGCTTAAATTGAGTCAGGATTGATACAACTTGATATACAAATATTCCAAATAGTCCAATGGCATTAAAATTGGAATTTTTAGATATTAAGAAGTATTTTTATTCAATAAGGTAAAGTTAAAATGTTACATTTTTAATATCTTTTTCTTAGTTTTCAAGCTTGAATTCTTAAAGGCTTATGGAATTTGGTTCGTATGAATTTTAGGGGTTTAATTGGATGTTAATTAAGGTTAAGAAAATGGGAGAATTGGATTAAATGGAGGGAGAAAAGATGTTGATTTAATTTAAAGTCACCTATATATATACGGTCAAAGATGACTTAAATAGGTTAATAAAGGAATAGTGCGTCACCATTTTCCTTCCTTCTTTCTCTTTAGAAGTTGACAGCTTCCTCCATGAAAGCCTCCCCATTTTCTTCTCTTTTTCCTTAATCTAAGCTTTAATTAGCCTATTTAACCCATAAAACCAAGCTTTCATAACCCCTAAACCCCATTAAAGGCAAGAATTTTAAAAAGAATTAAAGAATTTTCATAGTTTGAAGTTAGGGTGAATAGTGTTAAGGTTCTATCCTAGTAGGTTTTTTTTTATCGTTGATATTTTCCCATGTTCGTTATGTGCCTAAGTACATATTTCTAAAGTTGGTTTTAATTTTTGATACGTATTTGATTTTATACAGATTTTTTTCATAATGAGCTTGCTTATGTTTGTAGAGAAAAGTGACAAGGGGTAGAGCAAAGGCAAAGTGAAGGCCTGATTGTGTTTAAGTGGTGTATTTTGACTCAAAAGTTAGTGTAATAAAAGTAAAATATGTACAATGGTGTATGCTTTAAGTGTGCATATATGTGTATAAAAATGAGTTGATTAGCATTTATTGGCGTGGAATGTTTATGAATGTTGTTAGGCAACTACATAAATTTAGATTAATGTCTTAGAAGTTTGTGAATGATATGGGACATTGCCCATGAGCATGGTGACTGAATGGCTAATAATGTATGTGTGTGTGTTATGTATTATACATGCTTATGAGGTTGTATGTTTATGGATTATGTTATATATTCATGTGAGCATTTATGATGCATGGAATATAATAAACAAAAATGTTATGTGTGCACATAAGTGTATGGCTAATTGGCTCCTCTTGTTTATGCCTTTGACATTATGGTGGCCAATGATTCTAAATGGGTGTGTTAGCTTGAGATAATGTTAAATTGTGAAATGTGGTTATATAAATAATGAGAATGGTTAAATTTAAGAAATGTTCCATGTTATGGGTGAATATTCTTTATAATATAATTTAAATTGTGTTACATGTGGTTAGCTTTAGTAGTGGTTTTATGAGCCATAAGGGTATTGAATGTGTATATAACTAATGGTTAAGAAGATGTTTAGCATAAAGGATAGAAGTATGCTAATTTAAGCTAATATGTTCGAACCATATCCTAGTATGTGTATGCTATTTTAAGCCATCATGTTTTCTATGCAAAGAAGAGAATATGGCTATTATTTGCTAAGCTAGATGAAATCTATGTTACATATAATTAAAGATGTAATGAGCTTAATTTATGGTATATGGTGTATATTACAAGGCTAAATAAATATATATACATATGGTTGAAACACTTTAATGCTTTAAAAGGTTATGCAAGTTAATAATTTTAAGATGCACATATTAATAATAAGGCTTGATTTTCCCTATTTGGTTATTTGTTGACCAAAAAACTTTTAAAATCTACTTTAAATCATTCTAAAATGGTGAAAAAAAATTGAATATGGTTAGTAGCCTCTACTAGTATACAACCTAGATTAGATTGGTTGATCAACCAACTAGGAGTTATAGTAGCTGCTATGGTACTTTTGTACCTTTACATGACCTTCAGGTATGATGTGTTAACTTTTAGGTCTTATGTTGATATGTAACCTTCGAGTCTTAAGTGGATTTGTGACCTTCGAGTCTTATGATGATACATGATCTTTCGGTCCAATATGCAAACCTTTACGTTTGATGTGGTTATGCCTATATGGTCTTAAGGACCTCAGTGGTCCAACATGTCTCCATTATCCATTATAGATCTTTATCTTTTCTTAAGTATAGGCATAATAACTAGTTATAATGAGACTAAAGATGAGATATGAGCTCAATTATATGAAACATTTATTTTCAATGTATAATAATATGTTTGAATGCTATATGCCTTTAATTTAAAATGACATATCTTGGTTTGATGTGTAAACCTATATGTTTAAATACTTACACTCATTATTTCTCATGATTACCTTATGTAAGTTTTAAGAGTTTAGCTATGATATTATTATTCATATAGGCTTGTAGAGTGTGTACAAATTTTACTTTGATTACACCACTAAGCATTTAGCATAACATTTTTATTTGTGATGCATAGGTAAAAGAACTAGATTGGAGTCAAAGCCTTAATAGCTACTATAGATCAAAAGAAGAATACTTTTGGTATTTTGTTATTTTGTACATATATTATGTGATATATTTATGTAGAGACACTCAAATCTAGCTTATGAGGGATTGGGCTTAATTTAGATTTGCAAATTATTTTGTAACCCTTAAAACAAGTTTAAATTTCTTTTTAATGCTTGTATGATTTCTCTTCCTTTTATATGTGGTTGAGATTGTGTTTATGATGATTTGGGATAGTCAAAAGGACCAATTTATAGTTGTGATGTGAGAATTAAGAAGTGTTATTTTAAGCCCGTAAGTTTATTATTCATTTTGGGTAATGTCTTGGTACAGCTGTTATGCTCCCAAAATTTTTGACAGAGGATTCTCGAAATTATTTTAAAACTAAAAAGCAAAATTTTCAAGGTCTAATAAAATAATCAATTGATTTATGGAAGGTTTTAATTTCTTTTGATTTTAAAGGAAAGTAAGTTCGAATTATGCATTGTGTGTCGCTCTTTATTCTGATCTAACAACCAGATCAGGTAAAGGGTGTCACATTTGGTGGTATTAAAGCTTTGATTTAGGCATTTCTCCATAATTAAGGGTTACATATGAGTGTCTTAGGTCTTGAAAATATACATCACATAATCGTATGATATTGAGGCTAATAATTTATTCTTTATCATATAGATTAATGATGAGTTCAAATACACCAAAAGGCAAGGAGGAAGTTGAGAGCTATGCTTCGGTGATAGTAGAATAAGGTGCCACCAATTGATATTAGGTGGGCATCTTTAGTAGCTCAAGTACCACTAGTCGTTCTATAAGAAATGTTATAGCTATTGAGATACGCCATAATAGTAGCACCTCTACTAGTTTAGCAACCACCACCGCTACCTTAACCTCTCCAAATGACATATCTAGAGAGGATAAAGAAGATGGGAGCTAAGGACTTTAAGGGCAAAGGAGTGGCAAATGTCGGTAAGGTAAAGTATTAGCTAAAAAAAACTGTTCGGATCATACAATAGCTGAAATGTACTCCTAAGGAGAAAGTCATCTGTGCAACCTCTCTTTTATAGGAGGAAGCCTTTAAATAGTGGGAGGCCTTGATTGAGCCAGAAAAGAGGAAAATTCACTTAAAGTGATAGTGGGTACCTTTCTTCTCTTTAATTCTCTTACTTTAGCATTGATAAATTTAGGGTTTTTAGACTCTTATATATGCACTAAATGAGCACAAAACTGGGGGTTAGCATTAAAACTACTTGAGATATTATGGTAGCAACCTTATAGGTTAACATGTTGGAAAGGTGTATATAGGGTGTCCCTTAACAGTGCAAGGGCACGAGTTTTTGGCTAATCTCATTGAGCTACCTTTTAATGAGTTCAACTTGATCTTAGGCATGGATTAGTTGTCCAAGTATCAAGTCATTATGGATTGTAAGTAGAATCAAATATCTCTCAAGGGTAGTGATAGGGCAAAGATTATAGTTGTTAGTGACAGGACAAACTTTCTATCTAATGTTATATCAGTTGCTATAGCTAGGAGGATGTTGATAAAAGGGTTGTTAGGCTTTTTTGGAAGATGTGTATGATACTAGAAGAGAAGGACTAAGTGCAAGTCTTATACTAGTAGTGTCAAAGTATGTGGATGTTTTCATGAAGTGCTTCCCAATTTGCCTCTATAATGGGAACTCGAGTTTATTATTGAGGTTTTACCTAGCACTGCACCAATATCCATAGCTATATATAGGATAGCCCTAATGGAGTTAAAAGCATTAAAAATCTAGTTGTAAGAGTTGCTTAATAAGGGTTTCATAAGGCTGAGTATGTCACTATATAGGGCACTAGTATTGTTTATGAAAAAGAAGGATGGTTCATTACAGTTATGTGTTGACTATGGATAACTAAATAAAGTAACCATCAAGAATAAGTATCTATTACCTCATATAAATGATTTTTTTTATCAGCTTAAAGGAACAAGTGTTTTTTCCAAGATTGATTTGAGGTTAGGATATTACCAATTAAGAGTTGAAGAGGAAGACATGGCTAAAATTGCTTCTAGAACAAGGTAAGGTCATTATGAGTTTTTGGTAATGCCATTTGGGCTCACTAATGCTCTAATAGCTTTTGTGGACTTGAAGAATTGAGTCTTCCAACCTTACCTAGATCAATTTGTTGTGGTCTTCATTGATGATATCCTGGTTCACTTAAAGAGTAAGGAAGAGCATGAACAACATTTGAGACTGGTATTATAGATGTTATGAGAAGAAAAACTCTATGCCAAACTCAACAAATGTGAGTTTAGGCTAAGTGAGATGTCATTTATAGGATATATAGCCTCTATAGAAGGCATCAAAGTGGATCCAAGTAAGATTGAAGCTATTATGGAATGAAAGCTATCTAGGAACACAATAGAGATAAGAAGTTTTTTAAGTTTGGTTGGGTATTATAGACTTTTGGTCAAGGGGTTTTCCATTATTACATTACTCATAACACATCTATTAAGGAATAATGTTTAGTTTATTTGGGATGACAAGTGTCAAGCGAGCTTTGATAAGTTAAAATCCATGTTAATAGAACCTCCTATTCTTACACAACTGATGTCTGGGAAAGATTTCACCATCTATAGTGATACATCCTTGAATGGTTTGGGATGTGTTCATATGCAAGAGGGCAAAGTTGTTGCTTATACTTTAAGACAATTGAAACTCCATGAGAAGAATTATTTTATGTATGATTTATAGCTTGTTGTGATTATTTTTACTCTAAAGATTTAGAGACACTATCTTTATAGAGAAAGGTGTTATGTTTGTACAAATCACAAGAACTCAAATTATCTTCCTTCACATAAGGAGCTAAACTTAAAATAGAGAAGATGGATGAAATTAATTAAGTATTATGATTGCCTTATTAATTATCATCCTGAGAAAGCTAATGTAGTAACTGTTACTCTTAATAGGAAATTTATGTTAGCCATTAGTGCCATGAATGTTAAGTTAAAACTTTTAGATGTTGATGCTCTTTTAGCTGAGTTACAAGTGAATCCTAGTTTGTTATAGTAAGTAAAGGATTCATAGAAGGATGACCATAGCTTGTAAGCATTATGAGTTTAGTCTAAAAGGGGAAGGCTACTGAGTATGAGTTTAAGAGTGATGGTTATCTTTACTATAATGATCAAATATGTGTTCTAGATGTGAAAGATCTAAGAAAGTAGATTTTATAGGAAGCTCAGAGTGCTCCATATGCTATGCATCCTAGGAGCACTAAGATGTATAAGGATTTGAAGACTTTTTATTGGGGGCTAAGCTTGAAAAGAGACATGTTAGAGTTTGTGATAAAATGCCTTACTTGTCAATACGTAAAGGTAAAGCATCAAGTTCCCTCTAGATTGCTTATCTTGATAACAATTCTTGAGTGGAGAAGGGATATGGTCATTATAGACTTTGTAGTTGGTTTACCTATGGCAAGAAGTAAATGTGATTTAGTTTAGGTAGTGGTAGATCATTTAACTAGGATTGCACATTTTATACTAATTCAGATGGACTATCATTTGGGAAGCTTGTTGAGTTATATATTGATGAGATTATTAGATCACATGTAGTGCTTACTTCTATTATATTAGATCAAAACCCAAGGTTTCGATTGAGATTTTGGAAAAAGCCTTATAATGCTTAGCACGTAATTAAGTTTTAGTACAAAATTTTATCTATAGATTGATGGTCTATTAAAAAGAGTTATTTGGGTAACCTTTGATACTTGAGTGATTTTGATGTTAAGTTAGGTATGATGTTTATGTTAAAGTATACTCGATAGGTGCTTAAGGATATGTTGAGAAGTTATGCTATCGAATTCAAGAGAAGTTGGGATTACTACCTTTCCTTAGTAGAATTTGCTTACAACAATAGTCATCAAGCAAGTTTAGGAATGGCTCCTTATGAATCTTTGTGCTGAAGAAAATACAGAACTCCTTTATGTTGGAATAAGCTAAGTGAGACTAAGCTTATGGGGCCAGATTTGATCAAGAATACTAAATAAAAGGTGAAAATCATCAAGGATAAATTAAAGGCAGCTACAGATAGACTGAAGTTTTATGTTGACTTAAAAAGAAGAGATGTTTAATATGAAGTGAGAGACAAAGTGTTTCTTCGAGTTTCACCTTAAAA
>CANXYI010365291.1:0-11999 GCA_948208565.1 Hura crepitans | reverse complement strand
ACTAAACTATTCGTACTCATGTATATGATATAATTATCGTACATGTTTCCATGCATATATGTATATCTTCTTATGCAAATGGCTAATTGTAATGATTATAGTTATTATATTGATGATGTGTGCTTGGGTGCTTGCATATATATATATATATGTGTGTGTGTGTATGTGTGTGTGTGTGTGTGTGTTTCAATGAATACACCACTAAGCATATTGCTTAGTGTATTGATTTTTTCGATGTGCAGGTAGACTGAAGCATGCAGCCTTAACCATAACAATGTAAATAGAGAAGCATCCTCCTTTTTGGTACATTTACTTGGTATAGGTAAATGTAATGTACAGTAATGAGTAGTTTGGCACTCATGTATAGGAATAAGGTCATAAGCCACACATGTTATGTGAATCATAGTATTTTCATATATGTAATAGTGTTAGGATGTATACTTCTAAAGTAAACCTAAACATGTAGATGATGATAGCTATATTAGTGTGATGTAAATGGGTAGATGATAATTGATAAAATATGACATGTGTATTATATGGATGTAGGATATGTTAAGATTATAACCTTTATAACCGTGATATGACTAAAGCCACCATATGTGGATGATGATGATGTTGGGGATCAGATGGATCTAGTATAATAAGCTGTGATGATAGACATTATAAAAGTGTTATTTCTTACAAGTTTATGTTGGCATGTGACACCATGTAGTCATTATACTATCGGATCTTTGTCTCAACAATTAAATGTTGATTTTAACTTAAATCTAGATTTTGGTACATAATGACACACACACGTGAGCCCAAAATACTCATGATGTGCATATGCATAATAGAGTTCTAACGGGATAATGATACAATTAGGTGAAATAGGTTAACGTGTCTTCTCTGATTCTGGCTATCAACGGTTCGAGTTGGAGGTGTCACAATATGCCACTTCTTATTTGAATTTGGGACTAGTTTAGGAGAGGGGTGCCATAAAATTAACTTAATATTTATAGTGTAGTCCATCACTCCTTTTCATTAATGTGATCTCATTCATATGTCATTAATGAGATATTATCCATATATGTTAATTAAACCTCATAAATGTAAGCTTATCCATATACCATTAGTATAAGCTTACTTAATAAGTTTACTTAATTCATACTTATCCATATATTACCTATTAAGTAAACTCATTATATATATGGACTAACTTACTTAATGATTAAGTAAACTGTCCTTAAATTATTCATACAGGCCACATAATTGAGTTATGAATCTTACAATTTAGATAAAATTTAGACACAAAATTATAAAATAATAAGAATAAGACATCTTATTTAAGATTTACATTATCCTTTCCTATCTGGGATTTACAATATCCATACACTCTCCCTCAAGTTGAACTAAGCTATTAAGCACAGTCAACTTGTTTCAAAGCTCCTAGAATCGAGTTTTGATAAGCGACTTGGTGAAAATATCAACAATGTCATCATATATGCTAATATACTTGGTTGAAATCTATTTATTCTTAACCTGCTTAGGAATTAATATCTGTAACACGCCTTCCTCGACCTAGTAGTCTGATCCAAATGAGGGATGCCATAATGTGATACCTCCTACCTAAACTATTACTAATCCAAATAAGAGATGACATGATAACCAACTTATCTTAACTTTGCCATTATCTTCTTAAAACCCTTTTATATGGAAATCATACATATTATCATAACAATCTTATTACAACAAAATTTTGATAGCATGATAGCTGCAAAAGGATATATCCCAAATGAAACCTACAAAAAATAACACTTCTATATTATTTTAATCATTAACCAATATTCTGGACCTTACTAGTTTGCACCTCATCTCAACATGCCAAGCAGTCATATCACACATGTATTCACATTTACACACATACAAGTTATAAGAACATAACCTATGTAGTATAGGTTTACATCCCAACATACCTTTTTCATAATACATATCACAACATTCTAGTCTTATTATGTTTACATATGAGTGCCAGCTACATATGAAATTACATCACACTATAAAACCAAAATATATAAAAGCACTTAAGGCTAACTTTATTGCACTGTACTGCTACTATTGAGACTGGTTGAAGTTGTTTATCTGTTACTTAAGCATTGAAAAATATAATGTGTAAAGCATAAAGTTTAGTGGTGTATTCAATAAAATATGCTTACACACGTATGCACGCAAATTCACATTAAGCATGCAATGACATGTAAAGTCATAACATATCAAATGCACACACATTGTTATGCTCATTTTTTCCTGCTTACACTTGTCACATTACCTTAATCTAGTTGTAACATATACATTCTCATTTTATGTTTATCAAGTCTTCTATTCATTTTATAATACACACAATTTCCATTACTTAATTAGCTAGCCCATATCTAATAGACATGAATCCCAATACTGGACATTGGGAACATGATGTGTAGTGGCCTATATTTTAGACCTAACGACTGCTGCACTAGCATAATGGGATATCATAATTGTGTAGTGGTCCTGTTGAACCTATCAATGGTTGCACTCGCATGAAATTATGTGCAGTGGTTTTGTTGGACCTACTAGTGGCTGCACTTATATAAATCATCATGATATATCAATATACAATGGATTATAATAATATACAACATGTGTATGTGTGGTGGCCCAAATGGACCTAACAACGGCCGCACCTGTATAAAAATATTACCAAATGTCTAGCAGCTGCTAATGCCTTAGTTGATCCGTCAACTTATCTAGTAGGTTGTCTAACACATATAGGCTATCGACACTGTACTTTATATGCTTTTACATTTTGTCACCTTTGTATATAATATGTGATAATAATCATACCAACATTGTAACTTATGTTCATTACGTTTCTCATGCAACTTATACATGTGCACATGAAAATGCATACACACTACACACATATAATTTACCTTATTTCCAACATATAGCTTTTTTTTTTCCGTCGACCATTATACTAGAATAATTAATCATCAAAATATAGCTCAATTATACACATTTTAACTATATTGTACCCTTTTTACACATATCATTTGGCCAAGTGTATATTTTATCCATATAATTATTTTATCATCATTCCTCCATTATTTTCAGTTATTAGCATATACTAAACCTTATTATACCATCATAATTAACTTAGGACCATTCATACTACTAAACTAACAAATTATATAATGACATACAAACTTGAAATGCACAAACATGTAAAGTGTACACATATTTTGTTGAATACACTTAGAAAGCAATTTCTCAGTGTCCCAAATATCACTTTATAGATTCTTTTTACCTTTAGATTGCCTTTTTTCCACTTTTTCTAAATTTCATAATAGGCAATATGTCAAAAAAATCCATAAAAAAATCTACACTAATCAAAATATGAAAACAACACTTGTATCGTAATTCTAAGCATGTGTAATATTATACAAAATATTAGAACTCCAAAAATATGCTTATCTAGCTTTTGGGTTTCCAAAACCCTAACCTTGAAAACTTTTCCTTTTTCACAAAAATCTCCTTTTCTTATGAATTAAACACCTTAATAAGACTCTAAACGTAACGAGGATTGATTTGAGTATAATATTTGAGTGTTTTACTTGGAATTTTGTGGCGTTTGAAAGAAAAATAGGGAGGGCTTTTCATGGAGGTGGCATTGGCCACACTAAGGGGAGGAAGAAGATCATTTAATGATCTCATGTTTTGCACACACTTTTACCCACTTATTTATATTAAACTCATGGATGGTCACGATTATGCCACATAATGATCCAATAGTTAGATTTAATCCTATTTATGTTTTCATCTTTAAAAATTTCTTCTTAAACTTTATGATCACCAAAATAACTTCTTAAGACACCAAAAACTCTAGAATTTCTCAATTAAAGGACTTCTCAAAGTTCATACCCAAAAGCCAAAGGAAATATGCTTAACTATTCAATTGCGTAGATAAGAAATTCAAAAGAAGTAATTATCGATATCAAAAAATTCTAAATTCTTCACCATTAGACTATTTAAACTTTTTAACCTTTGGCTTATGCTATTTTTAGGTCAGTTTAAGCACATCTTGACCTTTTTATATCACAGCTTAAACTAAGATTATTATCCACTAGATATTAATGTAAAAAAATGTGGCTACTTCTAATTCTTTTGTTTTATGCCTTATTTTACCCATTGAAGTTTCATCACTAATACCCCTCTAGGTCATTTTAGTAAGGCCCATTACTCGAGAACCCTAATCATAACTCGAGAAGTACTATTCATAAAGCTTAGTTTTATGGGGGGTACATTTCTTCCCTTCTTAAGAAAATTCATCCTTGAAATTTACCTAGTTCAAATAGATGTGGATATTGCTCTTTCATTTGTTGCTTACTTTCCTAAGTTGCTTCTTGTCACTTTCACTACTGGCACTACTTTATTACGTAATTTTTTCACTTCACATGCAATAATCTAAACTGGCTCTTCATCATATGAGAGATCTAGCTATACCTTTACTTCTTCTTTTACTATCACGTAGGAAGGATATGATCTGTATTGCTTTAGTGTGGAAACATTGAAGACATCATGAATGTAATTGTGGTGGCAATGCTAATTGATATGCCATTAGTCCCACACATTTTATTATCTCATATAGACCAATGAATCTTGGACCCGACTTGCCCTTCTTGCCAAACCTCAGTACCTTCTTCCAAGGCAACAATTTAAGAAAAACCTTATCTCCCACTTCTTATTCAATCGATTTTCTTTCCAACTATGCATATGATTTCTACCCGTTTAAAGCTATTTTCAACTGATCTATGATAATCTTGACTTTTTCTTCTACATCCTTTATCAAATATGGTCCTATTACCTTATTTTAACCCACTTCACTCTAATACAATGGAGTTATGCATTTTCTTCCATATAAAGCTTCATACGATGCCATTCCTAAACTTACTTGATGACTATTATTGTATGCAAAATTTTGCTAATGCTATTGATCCTAATTACCTTTGAAATCAATAGCACAACTCTTAACATATCTTTAAGCCTGAATGACCCGCTCTGATTGGCCACCTATTTATGGATGAAAAGTAGTACTGAATGTAAGATGAGTACCCAAAGCATTATGCAACTTTTTCCAAAATCTTGATGTAAATCTCAGGTCTTTGTCTAATATGATGGATACTGGCACTCTATGTAACCTTAAAATCTCATCTATATATAGTTGAGCAAGTTTCTCCAGTGAATAATTCATTCTTATAGGAATGAAGTGTGTTGTCTTTGTGAATCTATCCATAATTACCCATATTACATCACATTTGCTACTGGTCATAGGTAATCCAACCACAAAATCCATTGTAACTCTTTCTCATTTCCACTCTAGTATTGTTATAGGTTGAAGTAATCCAGAAGGAACCTAGTGTTCTACTTTCACTTGTTGATATGTAAGAAATCTAGCCACATACTCAGCTATATCTTTCTTTATTCTAGGTCACCAATAATATGGCTTCAAAACAAGATACATTTTTATGCTATTGGTATGCACAACATAAGGTGAATTGTGAGCTTCTTGCAATATTTTTTGATTAATGTCCTCTACATTAGGCACACATATTCTATTATGGTAATACAAACATCTATCTACTTTAATCTCATGTTCAGTAGGCTTCCCTTCTTTAATCAAACTTATTATATGCATGAGTTGGTTATATGCTTTTGAGCCTTTTTCACCTATTGAATCAAGTTAGGTTTTGCATGCAATTTTGCTAACAAAGCTCCATCTTTCTAATATTGTAATTGAACATTCATTACTTTCAAAGCACATATAAATCTCTGACTTAATGCATTAGCTACTACATTTGCCTTACCTAGATGGTAATCAATTATACAATCACAGTCTTTGATAAATTCCATTTGCCTTCATTGTCTCAAATTCAATTCCTTTTGTATAGGAAGATATTTCAAACTTTTATGATCTGTATATATGTAACATTTCTCACCATAAATATAATACATCCATATCTTTAAAGCAAAAACAAAGGAAGCTAACTTTAGATCATGAGTTGGATAATTTTTTTCATGAGGCTTCAATTGCCTAGATGTATAAGCCACTACTTTGCCATCTAGAATTAACACACTCCCAAGCCTATTGTGAGAAGCATCACTATAGATAACAAAATTCTTTCATGGATCTAGTAGTGTAAGGATAAGGGCTTCTATTAACATGGTCTTTAGTTTGTCAAAGCTCTTTTGGCATTTATCATCCCACTCAAATCTCATATCCTTTCTCAATAATCATGTTATAGGAACCACAATTAGTGAAAATCCTTTCACAAACCACCTATGATATCTAACTAATCCTAAGAAACTCCTAATCTTTGTCACATTTCTCTGAGGTTTCCATTCTAATATAGCCTTGATCTTATATAAAAATACCCTGATTCCTTCAGCTAAAGCAATATATCAAAAAATGCTACTTCATCCAACCAAAACTCACACTTGCTTGGTTTGGCATAAAGCTACTTCTCTCTCAAAGTCTATAATACTAGGCTAAGATAGTGTTTATGATCATCTCTAGTCTTAGATTACACCAGAATATTATCTATGAATACAATAACAAACTAGTCTAAATATGGCCTGAATATCCATTTCATCAAATCTATGAATATAGCTGGGGCATTTGCCAGCCTAAAAGGAATGACCAAAAGTTCATAATGCCCATATCTACTGTGAAAAGCTATTTTAGGCACATCAGACTCCTTTATTCGGAGTTGATAGTATGTATCTCAAGTTAATATTTAAAAATACACCTAATCCTCTGAGTTGATCAAACAAATTGTTGATCCTAAGTAGTGGGTACTTGTTCTTGATCGTCACTTTATTCAACTGCCTGGAATCAACATAAAGCCTTAGGAAGCTATCTTTCTTCATAAACAACACTGGCACCCCCCATGGGGAAACACTAGGCCTAACAAATCCTTTATCTAATAGCTCCTTTTAATTGCACCTTCAATTCTTTTAATTCTATAAGAGCCATTCTATAAAGGGCTATTGAAATTAGAGTTGTCCTTGAATATACTTCAATGGCAAATTCAAGCTTACGCTCAGGTGGTAATCTTGGCAACTCATATGGAAAGACATTAGAAAACTCTTCCATTACTAGTTGATTGATCTCATATCCCACCTTTTTTTTTATATCAACCACATGTGCCAAACAACTATGACAACCTTTTTGGATCATACGTTTTGCTGTCACTATGGAAATAATATTAAACAAAAAGTCATTTCTTTCACCAACAATTGTGATTTCATCTTTATTTGCTGTTTGAAGAGTAAGCCTCTTTTGTCTACAATCTACTATAGCATGATGTCTAGACAACCAATCCATACCTAGTATGACATCAAACATATTGAAAGGCAATTTAATAAGATTTGCATGAAAAGTCTACCCTTGGATAGTCAATAGACAATTCTTGCATATTCTATTAACATTCACATGTTGTCCTATTAGATTACTGACCATGATTTCTATGTCTAGAGATTCTAATTGTAACCCTCTCTCTCATGCCAATGTAGTACATACATATGAATGTGTGGAGCCTGGATCAATTAATGCCAAATTAGGTAAATTAAGGAAATAGAATGTACCAGTAATAACATTAGGAAAATCCATATCCTCTCGAACCCTGATAGAATTCTATTACGCTGGAGTTCAAGCCTTTATCCTCTGAGCAGTCTTTATTTTAGGCCTTTGACTCTCACTAGCTTTATCTCCTTTATTATCCCTTTGGCTATTAGCTGTAGCTAGTAATGGAGCCTGAAGTTAAGTGAAGTTACCTATTTTCTTTGGGCAATCTTTTTGGTAATGCCTTAAGGACCTACATCCATAACATACACCTAGAATGGTTCTCTAAGAAATTACTCTGTGTCTCCTTCCACACATCTCATAAAAAGGAAATGTGCTCCTAGCTATGGAAATTGGTACACTGGAAGCTGATCTCTGTTGATGTGATCTGAACTACCCTATTAGCCTAGATCTCTAAGTCTGAGATATCCTTTATAATGATTGACCAACTAGATTTTCCTTTTGCCTCTTGCCCATTTCTAGGGCTTAGCTAGTCTAGGATATAGTGAAAAATCTCTTTTTAGCAAATTCTCCCTCCATTCTTTTAGTATATCTTTAATAGTATATGCTGTAGTAACTAATGTGGCAAAGTCCTGAATCCTATTCACCACCACCTGTAATATGATATCTATGTTGAGGCCCTTTTATAACCTCTTGCACTTGTCTTCCTTAGTGAGGATTATCTCCCTTACATACCTACTTATTCTAGAAAACTCCTTTTTATATTTTGAAACTGATCATCCCCTTTGTTTTATATCAAGGAACTTTTGTCTCTTTTTTTATACATAAGTCTCTATGATGTATATCTTCTTAAACTCCTGTAAGAAAAACTCCCAAGTCACAACTGCCAAATCTTTATGTTCTAAAATCATTCTCCACCAAAGGAATGCCTTCTCTTATAATAGCAATGTGGCATAAATTAGACTCTTTTGGATTACATTTCAGTTGCTCCAAAATTCTTTATGTTATTTCTAACCAGTATTCTGCCTTAGCAGTATCATCTATATCTACTCCCTTAAAATCAAGAGCTCTTATCTTTTTAACTTACCCTAGATAAGTTTTTTTTGAAGTGCCTATGGTGATTGTTTTTATTATACTATTGTCTATAGCATTGGTGATAGTGGTGGAATAGCTATTGCAATCATTTGTCTTAATAAGTCTACCATCTATTGTGTCTATGGTAGTGGTGCTTGTACTGGCTGTGATTGTGTTGCATCGCTAGGCATTGGGGAGTTTGATTATGTTAGCTTATTAACTATTGCTAAGGCATGACTTTACCTTTTATTGTTTACCAACTACAACCTTGATTCATTCATCTTTAGTCTATATCAAGAAATAAACATTAGCCTCAAGCAGTGTAGAGTCTTATGATGTATAAGCATATCAAATCTATGGCACACATATGTAGCCTAAAGCACCCCAAAATGCCTAAATCAAAGCTCTAATACCACCAAATATAACACATCTCCCTTGACCTGATAGCCAAATCCAAACGAGGGATGCCACAATATGACACCTCCTACCTGAACTATTACCAATTTGAATAAAAGATGACATAATAACCAACTTATCTTAATTTTACCATTATCTTCTTAAAACCCTTTTATATGGAAATCATACATATTATCATAACAATCTTATTACAACAAAATTTTGGCAGCATGTTGGATGCATGAGGACATATTCGAAATAAAACCTATAGAAATAACACTTCTATATCATTTTAATCATCAACCAACATTCTAGACCCCATTAGTCCTCACCTCATCTTAGCATCCCAAGTAGTCATATCACACATGTATTTACAATCACACACATACAAGTAATAAAAACATAACCTATGTAGTATAGGTTTATATCCCAACATGCTATTTTCATAATACATATCAAAACATTCTAGTCCTATTATGTTTACATGTGAGTGTCCACTACATATGAAATTACATTAAACTGTAGAACCAAAATATACCTAAACACTTATGGCTAAGTTCACTGCATTGCAATGTTGCTATTGTGGTTGGCTAAAGCTATTTATCTACTACCTAAGCATAAAAAAATATAATGTGATAAGCATAAAGCTTATCGATGTATTCAATAAAATATGCTTATAGATTATAACGCCTAAAAAATCTTGACAATTATGAATAGTACTTTCCTAAGAAGAATAGTATTTTTGAGACTCGAGATGTATTGAGGGCACCTGAGGAAAGAATTAATCATAAGATAATTTGGGGTAAAGTTTGAAATTAATTAGAGGTCATTAGAGTGGTTAAAAACTCTAAGAAATTTTTTACAGCAGTGTCTTAGGAATAGTGACCAAGGCAAAGCTGAACTGTAAATTAATTTTAAAGTTGTTTAGAAAATTATGAAAATTATACAACCTGATGGCACTAAAATTGGAATTTTTTGATATTGAAAAGTAATTTTTTGAGAAATCAGGCAACATAAAAATAATGAAATTAATTGGTATTTTCGTATTTTTGAGCTTCGATTTTTGGAGGCATTTAGGGGATAATTAAAGTGAATTATTGCAATAGAAATGGCAATTTATTGGGTTTGGGAAGAAGAGAGAATTTGGAGAAAAATGCATGAAAAATGAATATTTAGGAAGGGGTATAAATAGTCAAACCATTTTCAAAAGTCAACATTTTCTCCTCTCTTCTCTTCTTTTTGTTCCCGATGGCACCTCTTCCCCTCACTCTCCACTTTTCTTTCTTTAATCCTCCCCTTAGAGACCAAATCTCTCCACCAAAATTAAACCATAGAGCCTTCATACTATAAAACTTATATAGGAAGTGGAAATTTCAGAAACAGGTGCTCGATTTTTAGGGTTTTTCAATCCTAAGAATAGTAAACTCTAATTTTTCAGGTAAGAATTTTTGACTTCTAATATTTTTTCTATATAATAAGGGTACCCAAGAGAGGATAAATGGTATTATATTGATTTTTAGGGTTATAGTTTATTTATTATAGATTTTTGAAAGTTTGTTTGATTTATGTTAGGAAGTTAACTGAATTATGATAAGAGCAAGGTCATAGTGTAGATGGACCTCCAAGATCCTCTTTATTTGTCTCGATATGTGTAATCAAAATTAAATGTGTAAATTAAACTAAATTGCCTAATATCCCATATTAGGTCTATAATGTATTAAATGCTAAAATGTGTGTATGGCTATTTATGTTATGCAATTATTATGTTGTATGGCATGTAATAATTATACTAAAGTGTTTCAAATGTTTGGAATGATTGGAAATTTAGTGAATATGAAGAATGTGCTATATGTGCCAAGTGGAGCATAATATAGAACATAAAATGGTCAAAAGAGCTAAATCTAGAAATTTAGGTTAAACAAGCCTAAATTGTGATTAGTTGGCTTAGTTGACATGCTTATGTGTGAATAAATGTGAGAGAATGCATTAGAGATGTAGCATGTGCAATATATGCATTATGATGGGTGTATCTACATATTGTGTGAAAAATGCCTTTATATTCATTATGTGAATATGTTTGAGACGTTTGGCATAGCAATCATGGTTGTATAATGTATGTGTGGTATGTGCAAATTATAGCCATTTTATGAATATGGGTCAAATGGTGTAGTGCCATAGTATGAGTTTATATTCTTAAATGCTAATCTAAGGCTAAATGTAGTTATATGAGCATATATAAGAATGATATTAAATGGTTGGATATAGTGAGTGGGAATGGAATACTATGTATATTTTTAAATGTGTATATGACCATGGAATGTGATAAATGACTTATTGAACTTAATAAGCATGAATTATGGAAAAACTAACCAATAAAGGATATAAAAGGCCTAATGGCCGAAATTACCAAAATGGCATTGGAGACCCAAACTTTCTAATTCCATAAGGTTTAAATGTGCATGAATATGCCTTAGATTGTGTCTATGTGTAATAATTGCTAATACACCATAAATGTGCCTTAATGAGCATGTTAGAGGCAAAATAAAGAATAAGGGCTAAAAATTGGCTCTATGGCCGAAACACCATAGTGGGCATGAGGGATTGTGAGTTTTGATGCCATAAGCTCGAAGTTTATTATGTTTATGTTTGAATATGGATACGTTGAATGTGTGATGATGAACACTAAATATGCATAAACAAGTAAGTATGGCTGAATGGCCTAGAATGAGGAATATGTATGATAATTCATATATGATGAGAATTATAGTGCTTACATACTTTAATTCACATATTTGAATATGAACATGATCCATGTCATGAAAGAAATGAAGTATAGAATCTAAAAGTGTTTAAACCCGAGATGAACTTAAAAAGAGTTCTTAAAAGCACATTATGACATAAATTGAGTACGTAATGCAATAAAGGCATAAAA
>CANXYI010365226.1:0-14882 GCA_948208565.1 Hura crepitans | reverse complement strand
ATATTCTTTCCACCCCTAATTATTGCCTAGACCATTCTTTTTGGGTTTTCAATCCAGTGAGGTATGCTTTAATTTTTGCCTATGCCGCCCTATATGAGTTCTTTTCTTAAAGAGCTTATTTTTCTTATTTTTTTCTTTTTTTAGTTTAGCTTTATTCATTATTGAATCTGGCTTTAGATGGGATTAATTGAATTTGGATTTGCACATTTTGAAATGGTTGAATATGCACTTTTGTAGAATGTGAACTAGGAGTGATATGTTTTAAAGCTCATGCCATGGGAGGTTGATAAAGTTGTCTATATCAGTAAGTAGCTTTCCATGGGTGCTAGCTTCGTGCCCCTAGTATTTTGAATCTTTATGCTTTTTATCTTTTCGACTATGGCATTGATGATATCCTTATTACTAGTCACTATGAATATTTTTTGACTAAATATTTTTTCTTTATTTCACTAATGTTTGCCTAGGTTTATGTTTTTGATTGATTAGCCTAGTGGGAACTAGAAAACTCATTTTTTTCTTTTTGAATTAGGCCAACCATGGTTGAAAAGAGAATGCTCAATTTTTTTAGGCTTAAAGGTAAATTTTTTAGTTTTTTGTATGCTTTGGAGTTTTGGCATCTTAGAGCTTCTGATATTTGGATTTTATGTGTGCAAGAATAATGAAATTTTTGTTGTTTAGAACGGCTCTTAGGTTTTTAAGGAGTTAATTAGATAGAACTTTTTTTTATAGAAAACATAAATTTGATGCGTTAAGTTTTAGAGCTTGTTGAACTTGGACCTCTTTTAAGATTGAAGGAAAACATTCTTTTAGTTTTAATTGCCCCCAAATTATTATTTTCTTTTTTCTCTTATCTCACATTTAGGGATAGTTCTCATGCCTTACAAGGAAATATCAAGTTTTGAGCTTTAAAATTGTGTGTAGTAGTGGTGAGCCATCATGGATTATTTTATGACACATGCAAATTAAATCGATCCTATTTATTTCTTTTATCTTTTTTTTTAATTTTTAAATCTTTCAACTCACTTTCAAAAGTACCATGCTATGCAATGAATGTGGAGAACAAAGATGCTCATGAAAAGTCAAAAAGATGATTTATTAAGCTTTAATAATTGTTCATAACATAAAGGAAAAAAAAAAGTGGGAAAGAAAATAAGGGCATTCTATTCTATATTTATTATGTCCTTAAATATCCTTTATTGGCATAATCTTATAGTTGGTTAATAGGTGGCCCATGAGGTGGTAGATTGAAAATCAAAAAGAGGGAACCTCACTTTTCTGAGAATTAAGGGATAACCATGAGGTCTGGTAGTGGGTGATCATCATGATTAGGTTTTGCACCATAGTCTATGAGCTCTTAGATAGCTCAATGTATGGCTTTGTAGTTGTTAGTTAGGTTGTTACTCTTTTATTAATAAGCATAGTATAGGTCCTGACAATAGGTAGGCAGAAGCAGTTAGGACTAATGTTCGGGTATTAAGTGTTAAAAGAGGTTTTCTTTTTTCAAGTCATCAAGTATCAAGGATAAAGGCTTATTTAAATGGGTGAATCTATAGGAAATCTTTCATAGGCGAGTTTCTTGGTCATTGCCTACCCTTATGGTAGAATTCATGCCCATTGAGTTAGACCAACTTGTTATTAGACTTTAAGACTAAACCTCTCTTGAATCTTTTCCTCTACTAATGCTATTACCCTTTTTTCTGGTGCTACCATTGCCTTATTCATCACACCTTTAGTCACTAACTAACTTTCACCTTTGGTTTTAAGTCAAGTTTCCATTTTGGTGATAAAGAGTATCGAAAAGAAGGAAAGGGTTAAGTGTTTTCCTTTAAAGAGCCTAAGAGAAGGATAATCCCTATGGTCATTATGATATATGGTTAATATGATATAATGCATGTTTCAAACATTTATAATGCCATTTTATGCTTAACGTGAATGGATTACTATAAAATTAAAGGTTAGTGATGGATGTAATGTGTACATGATATGCCTAGACATAATATTACTACAAATGCATATAGATATAAGATAGATACATGTCACACATATACTAGGTAAGATGGTATAAGGTGAATGAAGACTACATGATATGGATGAGACGTAAGTGTTTGCATGGGATATAACTTTAAGTGTACATGACACCTATATTACATGAGGTGATGCTTGGTGGATAATAATATATTTATGGATGAATGATGCTTGACTAAGCCTAAGTAGTATGCATGAAAAAGTGAAGTTGCGGGATAGTGTTATACTTGTGCAACATATGTTTATGGATGAGGGCCTATAACTCTATTGCATGTATGTGACTTTTATGATACCAATGCCATTTATGATCTATAATGTTGTGCATGATTCCTACTGATGCCTATTAATCATTCATCCATCTTTTCATTTTGCAAAATGTGACATAGGATTTTTCCCTTTATGTAAAAAATTAATTTATATAAATGATTGAAAATAAAATCATCGTCTTATTTTATTAAAGGAAAAGTAAAAAGATTACAAAAGCTCTCAACTAAACTAAACTAAAAAGAAAAGGGGAACAAGATTAATCAGGGGAGCTTTTAAGCTTTCAGATCAAGTATTTGGTTGGCATTAATGAGATCCTGGATGGCATGACAAAGAGTGGTGCACTAGTTTATGAGATGGCATATCACCTAATCACAAGCACAATATAGATCAAGCCTATGATTAGATGAAGGAGGATTAATCCCTCATCTTAGTTGTTAATGGCTACAGTTTTTCTTCTTTGATGAGATTTTTTAAGCGCTAAGGTAAAAGTCTGCCCAATTTGGAGAAATGGTGAGTCCTAACCATGTTGACATTTGTGAATTGGTTGGAATTATTATTTTGATAGGTAGGTTCCCCATTCTTCTTGAATCATATGTTTTAAAGTGCTAATTCAAGATCAATAGCAATATCCTTAAGCTATTCCCATAGGGTAATGCTTTTAGTAGAGAGAGTAGGATTCATATAGCTAATAGCTTTATTAATGAACACCTTGATTTGGTCGGTATCATTAGGCTTATTCCTCATTTTAATTAGCTTGTCCCTATATTGTTCTTAATATTATAAAAAAGATTCATTGGTTTTTTGGTGGACCAATTCCAAGTCGTTGAAGGACACCTCAATGGTTGCATTATTTGAGTATTTCTTGTTGAATGCATAGGCCAAATCTTCTAAGTTTACATTGACTTTCTTTTTTAAGCTGTGCTACTAAACCAAGGCCTACCCAATTATAGACTTACTAAAGAAGCTTACCCTTTGTCCTTCTGATAAATGGGTCAACCTTATAGCAATTGGATACTACTTTAAATGAGTTCTTTAGTCTAAAGTACCATTGAACTTGCTTAAATTTGGCATTTTGAATTTGTAGGGCATGGCATGATCAAACTTTAAGCTAATGCCTTTTATGTTGATATCTTTGCCCTCGATCACTAGATAACTTATAACTTCTAATTTTTCATTCAGTTCTTTGATTAAATCCTTTATATGATGCATAGGTTATGAAACTCTATTATGAGTGAGCTTAACAAGTGATATCTCTTCATTTGAAGACTAATAATCTTTTTGATCATCCCATCCTCTTTTACTATTTACAACAGTAGAAGGTTGCCCATTTTATAGTTCCCTTCTTATAATGACCATCATCCATTTCTCAATATCTTGAAAGATCACATTTAACATGGCTTTTGTTACTACTTCATCTCTAGACATGGTTGCTTTTCCTTGGTATGTTGAAAATTGATCAATAGTGGTTGTAAAATAGAGGGTTAGTCATGATACATGAATTGTGTAAGATGGTGAATGATATACAGCATGTGCCTTATGTATGATGGATGTTTTGGGAATAAATATGATATATTGATATTTTTTGATACATGGTATGGATAGTTAATTCATGATTGCGATTGCATGATGCATAATTTTGATGTATGGTTAATATGCCACATGCTAGTGTGAAGTGTATTTAAACCTATATAATATATATGAACTATGATGTTTTATGGATGTATAAAATAAAAAAAACACTTAGATAGGGACATAAGAACTAGAAAGATATAGAGCTTATATTATAATGCAAATACAATTTTATGCATATAAAGATAAAAATGATATGAGTTATGATCTAAAAAAATAGACACAAGCAATAAGCCTTCCAACCTTATTACTTCTATACACGTGGTCCTAGAAATTTTTCCTAGATGGACTTACCTAATCATCATTAGGACATGTATAGGTTTAATTATTAGTCTAATTAAGCCCATTGACCTCTCATATTTAACATGCATGTAAGAATAATTGCCTATGACAAGGTGAAAATGGGCTAGGCCCATTCTAGATAAAAGACATAATACGCTTGGCCCCACTTTAAACAAGGTTAAATGTAATAGGACTATATAGTAATCATAATGCAATTGTAAAATCTTAGGGTTATATAACCTAAGGGAAGTTCCTAAGCTTGACTATATAAGCTTCACGGTCTAGTCTGAGAAGGCTTTATGGTTCCCATAAATGGGGGTCCTTCCTAATGAGTCTTTTTAGACAAGGATAATAGTGACAAGTTAGTTCATGATTTCATATAGATGAAAGCACGAGGCCTATGAGTAATAGATATACTAGTAATTCCCCATTCTTAAATGTAAAATAGGGTCATGGTTTGCAACACCATCCAAGGAAAAAAGGGACATAATATATATAAGGTGAAATGCATGGGACTAATAAAAATTAGAATATAAGAAGGTATATTATTTCAGCACTTTCATATTCAATTATCCATCCCTAGTAAGGTATGCACTGTAGATTTATTGTATTTTATTAGGGACAAAGTAATTAGTGTATAAAGTTGTTACTTGGCTTTACACCAGTACCACTAATCTTTTGCCTAGAAAGGGTTCAAAATCATATCTTATTTATGTTCTTATAATATACCTTTATTTATATGTATCAATCACGTATCATGAAAGTAAGCCTCTTAGACAAAGCATTCATGTCACCTTTCCACTTAAAGATATAAGTTGCAGTATTAAGAATATACAACAAGCATAAGTGTGTATTGACATCCTGAAATTGAGTAAATTATTAGTTACAGTTTGACCATACCATTACTTATTATTCCATAGGAATTATCGGTAGCTACCTAACTCCCATCTCTAAAAGATTAGCCGTAGTTAAAATACATTTCTCATGTGACTTTTATTCAAAAAAACTATGAACCATTTTGTTATGAAAACACCAATAAATTAGGTAGGAAACCATTGATGTGAAGTTAGCCTTTTGGCATGTAAAAAAGTTATTAAACTACCTATTACAAAAAAAAAATAATTAGGAGAATTAAAAGGTACAAAACAAAATAAAAGAATATAAGACAAATAATTTAGCCCCATCTCTATGTCAATAAGTCCATGCGGACTTATTATGGCTCTACTCTATGTCTGCGTGAACTCCAACATGTCAGGATTAACATGTCTATCTAGACCTCTAATCCAGTATGAATGGTCACTCTTACATAACACAAAGAAAAGATTAGTAACGACAAACAATGGTGTATAGAGACCCCATAACAGCATTAAACCAAATAATAACAACATGTGTAATGCAAATATGAACGGTCATACTATCTATCTAGATGATGATTGTGAATGAGAGAATGGTAGACAAATTATCCAAAGGAAAGCATAAAGATAAATATAAAGATTAATAAAGATTGGACTTTAAAATATATGTCTGTGTAGACTACACTCTTTGTTAAAGGGAGTCTATGCAGGCTATAAAATAAGATGAACATGCATAAAATATCTATATCCATGTGGCCTACAATCCTTGTTAAAAAGAGTCCATGCAAATTATACAATAATTCCAGAATCTCAACAATATGCAAATTAAGGAATGCTATAGTCATACAATATAATAATAGTGTACAAGAATGACAAATTGTTAAGTAGAATACATTAAAACATTGTATATAAAGTAAATAAAAAATTGTTATCAAATAATAGTCTGCACAAACATCAAATCACACAAATACCAATATAGTTAGTGTATGTAGACCTTATCATACCATAAGATAAGTTCATGTGATTAGGTTATCAATTACAAAATGATCTCAAAAGTTTAATAGGTAATTACATACTATTAAACAGCTCAAAACAACAACTTACTCCTATAATCAATGTGCAAATTACATAGAATCACCTCATGTACGATTAATCATAGGAGATTATAAGTTTACATAAGTAAAATGGATGAATGAAGATGAATACAGTAAGAGGCCTTAGATCTTACCTTGTAAATGAGCTTTAAGCAACAATGTAAAGCTAGAGTTTTAAAAAGAATTATGATTTTTAGTGAGGGCTTAGGACTAGAAGATCAATTTTACTTTTAAGTCTTTTTCTAGACTCTCAAAATAGTGGGTTGAGAGCTTATTAATAGCCTTCATCTTTGCTTTTTTTTCTCTCTCTCTCTAATTCTTTCTTTAGAGTGCTATTTATAGTTTGGGTGGATAACTTTCCCATTTAGAAAGGATAGAGTTCTAAAAACTTTTCATTAGTAAGTCTAAATGGACTTTAAGTGCTAAGTCCATATGTACTTAAGCATTAGGTCCACTTTAGCAATTCATTGGCTTTGGGCCTAGTTTTTTGTGTAGTCTAATAGAGTGTGGATATGGGCTTTTACTTGTCTGGGCAAACCTTTGGCTATGGGCCTGTAATTTTAATATAGGTTTTGGTTAATTAGTACGTACTTGCATTATGTAGGCTCATGCAGACCTAGTTTTTTGGTTGCTTGTGTTGATGCTTGAGCCTATCTCTCGTTATCATTATAAGCCCAAAAGTAGAACATCTATAGATTGAATGAACTGATGATATGTATTTACCATGTCAAGATGACTTGTCTAGAGATATACATCATAATGTTTGAATGGTCTATTAGAGTACCTATAGGTATGCATAATTGGCAATAGCTACATAAGAGTGAATTATGTTAAAATGAGGACAAATATGCTTAAATATATGATATAAGATATTTGTGATAGAGGAATGTATTTATGACTTATTATAATGCCTTTCCTAAATAGCCTTGTGTCATGCACATGAAAAGGTAACTTTGAATTTGTGCTTGTCAAAGGAAATGCTTGAACATAAAAAAAGATAATGTGTATGAACATTATAAAAAATGATGCCTGTGATTAGAAAATACATGAGTAATGCATGTGTGTTAAGTAGTTAAATGTTAAGTACACTTATAAATGTGTGAAATATGTATAAGCCATGGATTGAATGATGAATGTCATATAATTAAAGCATTCAAGTTGTAAATAGGGCACAATGTAATGTGAATATGATAGATATTGAGTATATGTTAGATGCCATGGCTAAATGGTTTTATATGTGTTAATAATATGTTCGAGACATATTTTATGCCTATATGAGGTATTAAATTATCATGTAAGTCCATGATGGATTTCATGATGAGATATGAACATAATGTATCTTGAATAATCTTATGTAATTATATGGAAAAATATGCAATTCCATGACATAATAACAATCAATTATGTTCATAAGAGGAAATGTAATGTTATTAATATGTGATGTATGTGTGTTTATGTATGGATTTAATTATGGTAAATTGCTTGATATAATATGCTTAATCGCTAAAATAAGGCTTATGATGTAATTTCCTAGTTTAGCCATTTGTTGGCTAAATGAATGTAATTAAAAGCTATGTTAAGCTTAAATATGATGGTGGAACTAAAAATAAGTTGTTAATTACCCATATGAGAAATAACCTAGTATAGATAGGTTGATCAATCAAGTTGGGAGTTTTATAGTAGTTGTTATGGTATATCAGTGCCTCAACACCTTTTTTCCATATGTCCATTAAATGTTTGGCTTATGTACTCAAATTTTTTTATCTTCATGTCCATTTAGATGCAGCCATCATTAAGGTTTAATAAGGCCACTGCCCATATCTTATGTTGTTGTAGCCATCGTTAAGGTCCAATAAGGCCATTGCCCATATCTTCTATAGATGTATCCATTGTTAAGGTCTAACAGGGCCATTGTACATATCCTATGTTAGTGTAGTGACTGTATGGTCTATAATGAGGGACACTGCACACTCATACTAAGTAAAGTCCATAATGATGGCCACTGCGCATCATGATCTCATTATTAATATGATATTTTTGTTACTCTAAAATAGGCATAATAAAGCAAGTTAATGGAACTTAATCACATTATACATTATTGTATGCTTGAGCTATAGATATATGTGTAATACATGACCTATCATGACTTAAGTGATTGATTTATGTTATGTTAATGTCAAAATGCATGCTATGGATGATGTGGTACATAATGTGATATAATGAATGATCATATTCCTATACATTTCTTTATGTTGATATAACAACTCAAATACAAAAGTTAATTTGATTACACCACTAAGTTATTACTTAGCATATCATTTGTTTTGTGATGTGCAAGTAAAGAAACAGTTTGAGCACAAGCCTCAGAACTTCAAAATTATCAGGAAAAGGTTGGTTCATTTGGTATAATTTATGGTTTTGTATCTAAAATTATGTGATGTATATGGTTAAGCATTCATATGATATATTAAAGGGAAGATGGGCCTAAACCATATATAATGTAATCCTTTTGGTTTTCACAGTCTGTAAGTTGTTTTTAAGTTGATTTAAACTATTTATGTTGTACAATATCTCTTCTTGAGGTTGAGATAGATATATTGGTATTGCTATATGTTATTGGATCACAAAAGTTGGGGAATGATTGAAAATGATTATAATAGTGTTGTGTAGGTTACTATTCATTTTTAGGATAGTGTCCCAATACAAAATAAAGTAACAATAAAAAGCAAAAATGCATTGCCAAGTATTGTCAATCTTTTTGATCATCTAAAAGGTGCTAATGTGTTCATAAAAATTAATTTAGGGTTAGGGTATCATCAGCTGAGAATTAAGGAATTTGATTTTTCAAAGATTGCTTTTCGAACTAGGTACGGGTATTATGAATTCCTAATGATGGCATTTAGGCTTTCGAACACTCCTACAGCCTTTATGGACATAATAAACATCATTTTGAAATGATACTTAGACTAGTTCATTGGGCTCTTTATTTATCACATTCTATTATATTCCAAGACCAAGGAAGAGGATCAGTAGCACTTGAGACTGGTGTTACAAACTTTAATGGAGAAATAGCTATGTGCTAAGCTAAGTAAGTGTGAGTTCTGGTTAAATGAAGAAGCCTTCTTAGGATACATTGCATCAGTAGAAGGTGTTAGGGTTAACCTAAGCAAGGTTAAGGTGGTGCTAGAGAGGAAGCCTCTTAGGAACTTGATTGAGACTCAAAGCTTCTTAGGGTTTGCTAGGTATTATAGGAGATTTATGAAGGGTTTCTCTATAATTGTAGTCCTGATGACCTAATTTTTACGGAACAATTTGAAATTTTTATGGGATGATAAATGCTAAGCAAGTATTAACAAGTTAAATGTTATGATAATTCAAGCTCCTATGCTTACTAAACCTATGTAGGGAAAGAAGTTTGTGATTTATAGTGATGCATCACATAACGGTAAAGGGAAAGTGGTAGCATATACCTCGAGGCAATTAAAGCAACATTAATAAAATTACCTAACATAAACCTAGAACTATCTATTATTGTCTTTGCCCTCAAGTTATAGAGACATTATTTATACAGTGAGAGGTGTTACATTTACACCATTCACAAAAAGCTTGAAATACCTTCCCACAAAGAAATAGCTAAATTTGAGATAGAGAAGATGCGTCAAATTGATAAAGGATTATGATTGTCTAATTGATTATCATCATGGAAAGGCTAATATAGTAGCTAATGCTTTTACTCGAAAGATCATAATAGCTATGAAAGCTATGAATGCTAGGTTTAAGTACATTAAAAATTATGTATGTTTACCTAAATTATAGGTAAAACCTAATTTGATGCAATAGGTGAAAAAGGCACAAACCCAATATGATCATCTCATGCAAATAATAAATCAAGTAAAAAAGGGAAAGATAGCAAGGTTTAAAGTCAAAAGTAATGGTGTTTATAAAATCATGATAGGTTATGTGTACTTAAAGTTAAGGGAATTAGGACATATATTCTATAGGGGGTCTATGTTGCTCTTTATGCCATGGATTCTAGTAGCACAAAAATGTACATTGATTTGAAATTACATTACTAGAGGCCTAGAATTTAGCGAGATGTGGTTGTATATATAGCCTGGTGTCTTAAATATCAACAAGTGCAAACTAAACATCAAGTTCGTTTTGGATTGCTCCATCTAATAGTAATTCCATAATGGAAGTGGAGAAAGTTACCATGGATTTTGTGATGGGTTTGCTTATAACCTAGAGTAAATGTGTTATGGTGATTATAGAAAGACTAAGCAAGACAACATGTTTTATTCCAGTCAAAATGGACTATTCCTAAGAAAAGTTGGCACAATTATATGTACAAGAGATTGTGATGTTACATAGAGTGCCACTTTGTATCATATCATATTAGGATCCCTAATTTACTTCCATATTCTAGAGGAAACTATAAAAAGATTTATATACCCACCCCAATTTTAGCATATGTTTCCATCCACACATAGATAGACAATCAAAATGGTTCACATAGGTACTAAAAGATAGACTACAAAGTTATGCTATTGAGTTTATAGGAAGTTTAGATTAGTACTTGTCGTTAGTTGAGATTACTTATAATTATAGCCAATAAGCTAGCTTAGGTATGGCTACATACAAAGCTTTGTGTGGTAGAAAAAGTAGGCTTTTCTTTATTGGTGTGAAATAAGTGAAGATAAGCACATGGGACCATACTTAGTTAGAGATATGGAGGAGAAAGTTAAGATCATTAGAGAAAAATTAAAAGGCACCATAGATTGATAGAAGCCATATACTGACTAAAAGCAGAAAGACATTAAGTATGAATTTGATGAGAAGGTATTCTTTCAAGTATTGCCACAGAAAAAGATTCTCTGGTTCGATAGAAAGTCTAAGCTAAGCATAAGATTCATTGGCCTATACAAGATTACACAATAAGTAGGATTAGTAGCTTAATGATTAGCCCTACCACAAGAACTATAATAAATTCATGATGTATTCCATGTATCAATATGAGGTGATATAAATCTAACCCCTCTAAATTGATGCCTACTAAAGAAATTTAGGTATAACTAGATCTTATTAAAGAAGAAGAACTAGCACAAAAATTAGCTAGAGAAGTTAAAAGAGCTAAGGAATAAGTTTATACCATTAGTTAAAGTGCTATAAAGATACCACAAGATAAAGGAGGCTACTTGGGAGAGTGAAGAATAGATGAAATCTCAGTATCCTCACTTGTTGTCACTGGGTTAAATTTTTGAGGATGAAATATCATAAGATGGGAGGGATTATAATACCCGAGAATCTAGGTTTCTTGAATAGCACTTCCTGAGGCATGAATAGTTTTTTGAGTATTTGTAACATCATGAGATGACAAAAGGGGAGTATTAGACATAATACTTTGATTTGAAAAATAATGATGAAAATGAAATAATTAACACTTAAGCAAAGCCAATAAATTATTTCATGTTGGGATCTAGTGAACAATGACCTTAGTTTACATCGTGTCAAGAAATACCCAGCATATGCTAGAACAAAACTAAAATAGCATACCCTGAAGGTAAAAAATTCCAAATAATTCAATGTTGAAGGATAAAAAATTTCACAGATCAATTGATATTTAATCAAAATTTGTTGATTATGTGAGCAAATAGTTAACCTAGCTCTATTTGGAATTTTGAATTTAGATTTTTAAGTTCCCCTAATTGACACTTTTAGGAGTTTTTGGCACTTAAAGGATGAATTTTGAAGGGTTTGAACATTAAATTTGAAATTTTAAAGCTTAAATCTTAAATAGAATTAATCTAGATAATCAGATCACCACGTGGCATGATGCAGGCTATCCAACCTCTTAATATGAATGGATAAGTGTGATGCCCATAAGTCCAAGCTCTATGAATAGTACCAGTGAGGCTTGAATAGGGTTCTCAAAGTGCTGGGTCACCTCCACAATGCTTGAGAAATGGTGTACTAGTCATGAACCTTTGACTGACCATAAATTGATGTAAAAGACTTAATTTAAAAATTTAGCAAAACTAATAAATTATTTTAGGCCATAATTTAGTAGGCCATAGGCTCAGATGGACTTAAGCTAGGAATGAATCAGGATGTGCTTGGTTCGCCTTAAATATACCATACCTTAAAGGTTAAAAATTCTACTGGTAGCACTGGTGAAGGAATTTTAATTTTCTAAGGTTGTTTGCTTTTTTTTTTCTCCTAATTTTGAGTTTTTCAAGTAAATCGAGGAATTAGTTAAATGTCCTATCGAAAGAATTTTGACTTGAGATGTTACGAGCCACTAAATAGGCCCAATTAAGGATTTTTAAAATTGATGTTACAAATTTTTAAGGTCTGAGTGAATTTTTAAAATTTCCCAAAGTTTTGAGAAAAGCCTAAATTTTGTGGTACTCAGGTGACACGTGATACCACTAGAGCCACACAACCCTAATATATAGGGTGCATGTGTAAGTGACACCTCACCATTTCCCCTGCACTCAATCCCATTGTGGTAGATGCCACTCTCTCCTTTAGGCAACACTTTTAGCCTAATTCAAGCTCTAATTCCACCATATTTTGTGACCATAAATAACCTTAATTAATGAATAAGTGATCCATGAAGCTTAGGGACACCATAAGCAACCGTAAGAGTCAAGAAAATTCAAGGAAGCCTAAGTATACATAAATGGGTAGCAAAAATTCAAGTTTATATGTAAGTATTCTTTTCCACTTTTTATTTTAATTCCAAGGGGATTTCATCATTCTAAGTGCACTCATGGTTTTAGATTTTAAAATTGATGCTTGTGCAATTTTTCTAGGTTAGGTGTGTGCTTATGTAGACAATGATAGAAATGAAGTTCAATAAGGAAACTAAAGTTGCTAAAGTGTAGAAAAGACTCCAATTCAAGTGTAGGTATGTGATTTGATGTATTTGAGGCATGGCATGCTCATTTTAAATGTGATTTGTATGGAAATAGTGTGTGGAAGTTGTGGTTATGGTGTGTAATGTGCGTGGAATTATGAAGTGAGTTTATTTTGATGTCGATTGCATATGATTTAAATGATTGGTATGTTGAAATGATGAAAAGAATGGATGGAAAGGTGTGGTAAAAATTTGGCTAAGAGGGTATGTGTGTATGTATATAGGGTTATGTCATGTGTATATAGGGGATATAATAGGCAATGATGTGTATAACATGGGATTTGATGATTAGTATGTGCATATGGTGAGAAAATGGATGATTACGGGTGGCTTTGGGCTTAGCCAATAGGGTTATTGATGTGCCTTAGCTTGTAAGTAAGGTGTATGTCATATAGGTATGTTATATGTGGGGAAATGCCTGTTAGCAATAGAACTAGATGCGTATGTGGAGAATTTGATGAAAATGTGCATGTATATATGTAATCATGGCATGGTTGAGACATACATGTGATGTGTCATGGCATGGTAGGCATTTTATGCATGTGTGCATATGTGTGTGTGCTTAAATGATGACATTTTATGTGTATGTATGATGAGACATGGGAGAATGCATGTGTATGATCATGGGCAAGCAATGGCCAGGAGGTATGTATGCAATGGTAGATATGGTAAGCATGGTATACCATGACATGTGGTATGCATAAATGGTATGACATAATGGAGCATGGAATGGGTGACATGGCATTAGCATTAAATAGACATGAGAATGAGTGTGCAAATGGCTTAAGGTATGACAAATGGGTGTAGTGAAACTGTGGTAACTAGATGGATAGGAAATGGCTTACAAAAGGCCTAAAAATGAAATCTTAAAAATGGCTTGTAATGGAACACAAAATGGCATGAAATAGCACCAAAATTTTAAGCACTTTGCATGATTAATCTTGATGAAAACAATGAGGCAACTTTTATGGAACAACATCGTGCAAAGGTTATGATGGCATGTTGAAATGGAATAAAATGGCATGGAATGATGCCTAAAAAATAGGTGCCAGGGACTCATAACAATGTACCAAAAATTTGTAAATGACCCATAACTGTCCTATAAAAATAACAATTTGGGATTTAACTTGTAAATGACCTATGATTTGAACATAATTGAACCTAAATTAATTGTATGAAATGGACTTAAGTTGGACTTATAATTACTTGAGAAAGAGACCAAAAACTAGCCTAGAAAATATGAGCTATAATTGTTTAGTAGGGAATAAACTAACCTATAAATTTCTTATTAAAATTTGACTGTGAAAAATAATTAATATCTACCAATTGTTCAACTGTAAATAATATAAAATGATGATCAGTAAATAAATGGACATAAATAAAGGCCAGATGGCCCATTTGTTAAATGCTCACTAGATGGGTTGACCAATCAACTAGGGATTAATAGCTACTAGATATTTGTCTGCTTATCATACTAAATTAGTGTATTAGTTAGAGTCCACAAGATAGGCTACTGCATTATGATTTGATGATTATATTTGTCCACTTATCATACTAGGATGATTCAGTGGTTGAGGTTTACAAGATAGGCCACTAGACATTGTTTTTTATATTATTGTCTATTTGTCATACTTGGCTAGTGCAGTAGTTGGGATCCATAGGATAGGCCAATAGACTAGGGTTTGTGTGGAGCCCAAAGTCTAAAACGTAGGTTAACTACACACTTTGAGTTCTCTCTTGGTTAAGTGTTTATAGTGTAGTCTAGCTAGTTAAGCCTATTAAACTAAATTAAATATTGGGACTGATGCCATT
>CANXYI010365057.1:0-11654 GCA_948208565.1 Hura crepitans | reverse complement strand
TTTCATGTATACCGGAGCACGGGAGTACTGAATTAACACTCTTTAATATAAATTTTTTTATTATCCAAAATTCTCAGAACTCAAACTTTAAATTTAAAATTTTAAAATTCTAAACTTTTAAACTCTAAAATCTAAAATTTTAAAATTTTAAAATCCTAAATCTAAAATTTAAAACTCTAAACCTGAAATCATAAACTTTTAATACTAAAATTTTAACCTATAAATCTAAAATTCTAAATCCTAAAACTCTAATACTAAACGCTAAATCTAAAATCCTAAAACTGTAATTCTAAAATTTGAAACGTTGAATCCTAAATCCTAACAATCAATAATAATTTTAGAAAATTGATTTTGTAAACTAGAAATATGCAAAAGAAATAGAACTTTCTTCAAAAAATTGTGTTTAAATTAACAGTAGTAAATGAATAATTTTAAAATATTTTTAAAATATAAAATATTAAAAGAATATATTTAAAAATTATAAATATTTATGATATATTTTTAAAATTAAAAATAAAAAAAGAGTAAATGGTGTAAGGGTGGTGATTGATTTTGTTTTTTTTATTTTTTTCCCAACAATTAGAATTATAATATTATAATAATTAAAAATTAAAATCCTACTTGCGGCTCGTACATGTGAGATTTCCGCCTTTCCAGCTTTAGGAATGAGGGCATCCAAGTTAGTTATTTTGAGAATTTTAGTTCTATTTGAAAATTCATTCAACTGAATAAATTAAATTTTATTTAAAAATTTAAATGAATTAAATTTTTTTTAAAAAATTGAATCGATATATATGTGTGTCTGCTTTCGAATAAAAAAATATTATTTTAAACATTTAAAATAATATTATTTTAAAAATTTGAACGAGTTGATTTATTTAATTTTTACAATCTAAAAATCAAATCAAATAAATTAATTTTTTATTTAAAAATACTAAATAAATTAAAAATTAAATATATCAAAATAATTATCGATCCGATTAAATTTTATGTATAATTTGATAAGAAGCTTTCTTCTTCTTCTTGAATTCTTTTCTTTTCTCTTTGCACTGAAATTTGTGTGAATGGAAGTATAATCTTTTTCTGTAGTTGGATAAGTAAATCAAATCAAATGCTATAACATAAAAAAAGGTAATTCTCATATATATAAATAATTAGATTCATGGATATTAAAAATAAAAACAAAAATTTAATTTTAAATTCAGTGTTATTACTTATATTCATTTATAATTTTTTAAATTAAATTAATAGTTAAAAATGTGAATATATATATATATATATATATATATATATATATATATATATAAGAAATAATAATTTAACCAAATTTATTTGGTTGGATGAGGATTATCAATTTTGTTTCAAAGGTCAAACTCATTTGTCATGTCTCAATCCTAACGTATTAGCTACTCATCATTCCCCATACATATATAAGATAAAATTTTGATGAATTCTAAATAATCGTCAATATTAGATAAAATTTATGTCATTTTAAATTCACATTTTGTGTAAAATTTCTCAATTGTTACTTATAATGAATAGATCTGAATAGGCATATTAATATTATATAAATACGGATATAAAATAGAGTAATTTTTGAAAAATAAAATATCGATATGCTATACATCATTAATAAAAAAAATTATACATATTAATAATTATAATATAAAATTATAAAAAATAATAAATATAAATATTAAATTTATAAATATTAGCATACTTCAAATAATAAAAATAGAGGTATGTATATAAATTTTATTGTTAGAAACTCAAAATATATATGTATCGCATACTTACTATACATACATCTATACAAAATACCTATAAGGTATGAATATGCTATCCACATAAAAGCAACTGTAATTCCTAAGTTATCAATTATCCCTAAATAATTTTTATTATAAACTTCTATTTGATTTGTTAAATAAATTCCTTCTTTGAGGAAGAAAAATTCAAATAAATTCTTATCGAAATTATTAAACAACAAAATTAATATTGATTTAGTATGGTAATAGCATCGTAGTGAGAGCTTTCTACCCATAAAAATTTTTAATTTATATAAAATGTAACGATGATTAGTTGTAAAATGCTTCTATATACCTAAGAATTTTATATTGGTTTTCATGAATTTGTATGTAGCGGAAATTAAATATTTATCAAACTTCTACAAGAGTTGGAACATATAAAAATTGAAAATAATATTCATAGAAATTATAGAATAAGAATTTGTTAAAAAATTCTCTATGGGAGTTCTAATTTATTGCTTTACACCTCATTGAGTTGTTACAAACGGCTCTAAAGTATTGACACTAAAAGCAAAATAATGAGAACTCTTCAAAATGTGTACATATAAATTTTAATTCTATGTGCTAATAAGAAATAAAACTTAAGAAGAGACTAAAGTGTAAGAAATAAAATTTAAGAAAGACTAAAGAGAGAGGAGGCCAAAATTTTGTTCTAGGAAATTCCCTTAGAATTTCGCCACTTTAAGTTGAGTTTATGTACTCGTCCTAATCCTATTCTAAGTCTGAGTATTCAACCAACAAAATCCATAAAAGGTTGAATAAATATGAATTTTTAATTAATTAAAAAGCTTAATTCAGATCCACTCACTTAAAACACATAATCAATTTATTAATGTTTTAAGATCTATCTTGGGCTTCAAGCCCAATAAGCCTCCCTTTATTCTTCTAATTTAATGACATTCAATATCATTAAATATTCTGTATTTTTACCTCATTAATTTGCTCTTATTGGTGTATGACCCTATTGACTTCCAAAACACGTCATCAGTATAGTAGTGAATTAGAGTCTTACTATAACGACCCAAAAATATCGATTTGTGAATAGTACTTTTTTGAGAGTCATGAATAGTGCTCGGGCCTACTTGGGTTTGAATAGTACACTTGGTGTAACACTACAAAAATCCCAACAATTATGAATAGTACTTTTTCGAGATAAATAGTGTTCTCCAAACCTAGGATGCACTAAAGCCACATGATGAAACTATTAATTATACAAGAATTTTGGATAAAGTTTGAAATCAATTGCAGGTCATTTGAGTGGTTAAAAACACAAATAAATTTTTACGGCAGCGTCTTGAGAATAGAGACCAAGGTAAAGCTAAATTATAAATTATTTTCAAAGTTGCTCAGAAAATTCTAAAATTTATACAACCCAATACTTAAAAATTTCAACTAGTCTAATGGCGCTGAAATTGAAATTTTTAGATATTAAGAAATAATTTTTCGAAAATCAGGTAACATGAAAAATAGCGTGTTTAATCGGTTTCCTTCATTTTTCGAGTTTTGATTTTTGGAGACACGAGGGGCATAATAAAAGCAAATTTATTTAATAAAAATGGCAATTAATTGGGCTCGAGAAGAGGAGGAAAATTGGGAGAAAAATGGAATTAAAAATAAAGGATTTTTGAGAAGGGGTATAGATAGTCAAACTCAAAATAAAAGTCAACATTTCTAAAAACATCTCCCTCTCATCTCTTCTTCTTGTAACTGACGGCAACCTCCTCTCCCCCTCTGCCATTTTTGTTTCTCCTTCCTCCATTAAAGCCAAATCTCCTCCACTAAAATGATCCCATGTAACCTCCACACCATTTTACACCTTTAAGAAATGGAATATTCGAAGGGGTTTGCTCAGGATTGTTGATTTTCAATCTTTTGAATAGTAATCCACTTTGATTCGGCTAAGAATTTTTTACTTCTATTATTTTTTCTAGGTTCTAGGGGTACCCAAGAGACGTTTTATGATTTTAGATTGATTTTTGGTGCATCGGTTTATTTATTGCAAATTTTCAAAGATTTTTTCGATTTATGTTAGGGGTTTCTGAACCGAATTGCGATAAAGGCAAAACGAAGGGGTAGACGGGTCTCAAGGTTCCTCTCCGACCACCTCGGTATGTGTAATTGAAATAGAATGTGTAAATTCAATTAAAACCACTAAATTCCATAATGTGTTCATTATGTAATAAATGCCTAAAAGTGCATTATGCCATAAATTTGATGCATTTAATAGGTTGTATGGCTTATAATATGTACTTCAAAATGTTTGAAATGATGATAATTTATTTTGAGCAAGTGAATTTGCATTATGTGCATGTTGTGACATAATATGCTTAATATGGAGCATAATGAGGCTTAAATGGCTAAATTTAGTAATTAAGGTTAATTAAGCCAAAAATGGGGTTAATTCTTTTATTTGACATATTTATGTGTAAATGAAAGTGAGAGATTACATTGGAATTGATAAATGCCCAAAATGTGCTTAATTGGTGTAAAGAGCCATAATATGGAAAAATGACTATATTGTGCATATGTGAGTAGTTCTCATGTTTTTATACTTAACCTTTATTTTTGCATAATGTACAAATTGAATGTGCAATATATGACCATTTTATGAGCAAGGGCCGAATGGTTTAAGTGTCATATTAGGGGTCTATATTTTGAGTGCTAATTGGAATTTAATGTGGTTAAATAGGGATTTATAAGATAAATATTGGTATGGTTGAAAAGAGTAAATGGTAATGAAATACAATGCACGTATATATGTGTTTGTGACCATAGAATATGGGTAATAAGCATGTTAGGTGTAAACCTAAATAATAAAAGGGCTAAATATGGCCAAATGGCCGAATGGCCTAAATGGTCTTTGAGGCTTGTAATTTTCATGTTATAAGCATTATTTATGTGCATAAAAAGGCTATGAACTATGGTTATATGGTATGTATGTTGGCATGAGTCAACTAATGAACAATGAGTATGTGTGTGGCCTAGTCGCCGAAACTCTTAATGGGCATGAAGGCTTATAAGTTTTGATATTTTAAGCTTTAAATATGTATATATATGTTATGGACTATGGCTATATAGCTTGAATGATGATGAAGATGAATTATGCCTATGCAAACATGTATTGTTGAATGGCTTTGTAAGAGTGCATAAGCATGATGACTCATAAATTGTGAATATTGAAAGGTATACATGTTACACTCATTATATTGATTTCAAATATGATCACTATCATGGAGAATTAAGGTTTATGATCAAAATATGTCTTAAACTCGAAATAAGCCTATAAGTGTTAATAGTTATGCCATATTATGAGTATATTGAGAACTATGAGGCATAAAGTGTCTTGAATGAACATATGACCTCAAATGAATATGTATATGAATAATACATGTTGAAAATCCATAAATGAGATGGAAATTATGATTTATTGTACAGTGGCATAATGGTATGTTAAAATGAGCATGAATGCTAAAAATGATGTTTTCAATACTAATAAGCAATTTTAGTCATGCAATGGCTAAAATAAATAAATTAAAAGCTATTAAAGCTTATTTAATGAGGTGAAACTAAATATAAAGGTTTTTAGCTTATGAGATACAACAACTTACGAATGGATAGGTTGACCCGTTAGCTAAGGGATATAGCAGCTGCTAGGGCACTTTCGTGCCTAGATTGAGATCCAAAGGTTCACTTTTAGTCTTACATGTGAATTTGTGCTAAGATCTTCGGATCTATATAGGTGTAGCCGCCGAAATGTGCCACGGCACAAGCATATGCAGGTGCAGCTATGTAAGTCTGGATGGGCACTGCACAGCTTATTTTTGTTGGTGCAGTAACTGAAAGGTCCAAAATATAGACCACTGCACAACTCATGATCCCATTATCCATAGGTAAAGGTTATTCAAACTAGCTTAAGTAAAAAGGAACAAACAACTAAATTAATATATAATGTATGTCATGATATTAATATGACAAATAAAGGTATATATGAATTGAAAATAACTCAACTGATGATTTGTTGATTGTAAATGGTTGTTTGCCATATATGAGTGTTATGGATGTGGTTATACATGATGCATGTTTTTGGTTATGAATATGCATACCACTGTTATATTTGAATATTGTGAATTATATTATGCATGAAAATGGATTTCATATAATTATGTTATGATAATAATGCTATTGAGCACATGCTATTTTGATTACACCACTAACCATTAGCTTAGCGCGTCGTTTGTTTATGATGTATAGGTAAGAAGACTTTTTGATACTTAAAGCCTCAGGACATCAAGACTTATCAAGAGAAGGCTTTCTTTTGGTAAAGTTTGTAAATGTAATATAGTTGTGATGTATAGGTTGCACTCAAATATATAATGTAAAGGGATGGGCCTAAATTGTATCTAAATTATAACTTAATGTTTCTTTTTGGATTTTAAGTTTATAAACCTTATTAAACTATTTAATTATGTGCTATGTTGTATGATATATCTTCCTAAGGTTGAGATATCTTATGATTGTGTTGTGTGTTGTTGGAGTGATAAGAGGATCACATGAAATATGTGAAAGTGTGTGAATTGATTATAGAAGTGTATTTTTCTTATCTAGTTACTATTCAAAATTTAGGATAATGCCCAGTATAACTATTATGCTACTGGAATTTCAGCATAAAGATTCCCAATTTTGCATGTGTAACACTACTTGAAAATTTTTTTATAAACCCGTATTTTCACAGATAATATTTTAATAAGAATGTTTTATGTTAAGTAAAGGGATAAGTGAGTTTGAATATCTCAATATGCGTGCACACTTTAGTCGAGCTTTGTAATCGGTCGACATCTGGACCAGGTAAGGGGTGTCAAACTTATATCATCGGGAAGTATAATCATGAATAATATGAGATTGCAAGACAAGAATAATATAAGAGTTTAAAGAGAATTTAAAAGAGTTTATGAGATTGTGACACATGGCACAATCTACTACATATATATAATAGAATCAGGGGTATAAAAGGAAGAATTCTCTTCCTCTTTCTTCCTCCAACATCAGCTAAAACTTTTTCTTCTAACTCTATCATTTTTCTTTTTTTACATCAAAGAAATGAAGAATAGAAGGCACCCCATACATAGCAAACTTGGATTCAAGCTTGAAAGAGGGAAAAACATAGTTCTCTTGAAGATATATAAGTGCTTTTAAAGTGAATTGAAAGAGGTAACTTAAGGATCCTCTTTTTTACTTATTTAGGGCTTTAATGCCATATAATATACTGGCTAAGTTGATTTGGGGTTGCATTTATGAAAGGGATTTATTGTTTAAAGTTTCAAAGATATAAAGGAAGACTTGAAGGAAATTTGGAGTTTTTGACATCTTCTTGGAGTAGTTGGAAATTCTAAAAATTAAAGAGAATTTTATAATCCCAATTGCATAGAAAAAAAAAGTAAGAGAGGTAGGTACCCTCTAATTTAAACAATTCCTTGAATTTTAATGAGTTTATGAGTTAGGGATTAACATTATTTGTGTAATGATATGTTTATGAGGAATAAATGTTTAAGGCTATTTTTATTGAATATAATGTATGCTGTGAAAGTGAATAAGCATGTTAAATAGGATCAATTGTGAAGCAAATGATAGTTGAAATGTTATAGTGTAAATTTTAGTTTGATGCTTGAAATGATATGTGTGATGATAAATTATGCATGTTGTTAACCAATTACATGTGCTAAAGTGAGAAAAGAGTTTAAAGAATATGGAAAAATAGATAGTTATAGCAATGTACAAAAATTGGACCAAAAGAGAGCAAAATGCAGTAGTAATAGTTGCTATAGATCTGCAGCGACACCTCTCACACAAAACTGCAGTATTGCCATGTGCCTACCTATAACTAGCACGTGGATGTTCTAAACAATCGCCTTATAATTTTAGTGGCTAGAAAGGCTACGCAGGCTAAGGTACCATCGTGCGAAGGGTCAATTGTTATAGCAACTACTGTGTAGAGCCTCAAACCTCTGCGTAAAGGGTTTTTATGGATGAACCCATTGCATGATAGTATTTACCTGCAAGTCAAAAGAGCCAAAAGTCTAAATACAATAGATTTAATTAAAGTATGAAATACAAGAACATGTAAAGTATATAGGAAAACACAGATATGCAGAATTGATAGCATGAATGTGAAAATATACATGAAATTATTGTATTGAAAAGAAAAGTTGATTAATATGTATAGAAGTGTAATAAAAAGCGTGTATAGTATATGTAAATGATGACAAGCATAGTTTACATGATGACATGTATGTATAATTTATATATGTTGATGGCACACATAATTTACATAATGATATGTACATACATATATGATGATATGTTAACAGACATGGTATATATATGTAAAGTGATATGAACAGGTATGTATACATATAAAAGACAAAGATCAAATAAAATATAGTTATAATGCGATTTCTACCTAGGATTAGATAGGCATAGGATAGTTTGGCATGCCAAATAGAGGACACCTGTGAATTTGCCACAGTTCATAGCTCTAGATATTTCACAGTTATAACACTACTTAGGTGGTGCTGGTGCTAACCTAGTGCCTTTAGGCACTATAGTATTGTACGTTTAGTAATCACAGTTTCTGCCTTTGAGTACCACAATTTAGACAACAGTTCATATGAATCATTATACTAGCCCTTATACAACAACAACAAAATTCTAGGAATAGATGGGGCCAATATAGAAACACAAAAATGAAAGTGAATAAAAATGAAAGAAAGTGTAATTAGCTTTAGTCCATGTTACTATATGATGGATTTTATGTTCTAATTTTTATATGACATGATTAATTTATATACACATTTACTTTTATGATATGAAAGCTACATGTACAAGTTCATAGATTATAATGTTTAAAATGAATATGATATGATATGATAAGACAAAAGGATGATAATTTGTATGTAATTTTGAAAGCCGGCGTGGATATATGTATATATATGATGAAAACATGTGCTTGATGAGTTCTACATTAATGATTCCTTAAAGTGCCTATAATGAAGAAAATCAATGAGAATTGTCTAAGTTAGAAGGCATCCACTGAGGATTTTATCCCCACCACGATTTTCTTTGTTTGTATAGGTCCAAATCAATCAAGAGAAAGGGGATTAACTGGAAGATCGCATTAGAGTCTCTATTCTTTTGTATGCTTTGATGTTTATTTTTGTAGCATTTTATAGAACCTAAGCATTCTAATGATATGTATATAGGGCATATGAAAATGTCTATGGGTTTATATATATTTGCATGATAGTACATAAATGTATTTGTATCTTTTTGTCACAACCTTATTTATGTGGTGACGTATGTATATGTGTGTGTGTGTGTGTGTGTGTATGTATATGATGCACACATGATAATATGACATATATATGTAGAAGTTCATGTGGTTGATAAAAGGGATAACATGCATGTTATATCTTGTTGTTCTCATTTATAGCAACAGTTTTCATTACATTAAAATGTTTTTAAAGGATATGACAAATGAAAATTTCTAGTGCACATTTTTATAGATAAATACAGTTGGTGTGACATCACATTACTAAGTTTCCTTGTAAATCGGGTAAAAAGGTGTTACATTTAATGGTATTAGAGCTTAGGTTTAATCAGTTTTAGGCTAGACCAAGCATGGGATTACATATAAGTCATGCATGACATAGTATGACATAGCACAGTATAACATGACACAGAACATAGGTTAGTCTAATGCGGAATTCCATTTCTCTTATATAGGCTCTCATGGACTCTGGATCCCATGTGCCATCACATGAGGCCATTAGAAATTATAGTCAATCCAATGTGGGTGTCCACATAGGATATCTGCACTAGCCTTTTACGAAATGCCAACACAAGCATAAGTTGCATTTCTATAGCAAGTGATAGAACTGTTGAGACAAGTTATAGGTTCTATACCAGCAATTATCCTTCTATGAAAACTATGAGAGAAAGGCTTTACAAGAATGGGGTTGAGGAATTTAAAGGATAGAAAGAGGATAATGCTTCTATAATAGAATATTGGCTTGAAAAGATAGAAATAATTCTTGATGATCTACATTGTACAACTAAATAGAAGGTAAAGGGTGTTATATCCTTGTTATATAATGAAGCCCATTAGTGGTGGGTTAGGGTAAAGAGACAAGCAGAGATTTTTTAACCTCTACAGCAGTTTACATGGGATTTTTTTCTCTCCTCTTTCCAGTAGAGATACATTGAAAGGATCTACCTAAAATGCAAAGGGAGAGAATTCATTCATTTCAAATTAAAACAACTTACTGTAGCAAAGTATGAGAGAGGATTTCTTAAACTGAGCAGATATGCTTTAGAGATAGTGGTGGATGAAGTGAATAAGTGTCGCCATTTCGAGGATGACTCAATGATTCTATAAGAGTCTATATAATAGGATAAGATATTGACAATTTCACTAAATTAGTGAATGCCATTTTCAATGTCGAGCAAGTGAAATAGAGAGAGCAGGAGAAGAGAGAGATAGTAAGGTAAAAGGGGATAATCTAGCTATAACCCCTCCAGTATGAAGAAAAGTAATCCATCTCAAGCACAATCAGTGGGCTCAAATTACCTTAAATTTGGTGGTAATATGAGAGGAGATATATCACAGTGTAGGGGTACAAATAGTGCTCTTGTAGCTTCAACTAGGGTATCAGCTCCTACATTCTATAAATATTATGGTAAAAAGCATTATAAGCCTTGCAAACTATTATTTGGGGCATGTTTCAAGTGTGGGGTCATAGGCTATTTCATGGGAGATTCTCTGAGAAGCTGAATACATAAGCTTTTACTACAATATAGAGAACTGCATATGGTTTGTAAGGGAAAAAAGATAGGATAAATAGAACATAGATGGTTAGGGATAGATGGCACTTATAAGACAATAGATAGACCAGCTGAGGGCAAAACACCTACTCATATATATGCTATAAGAGGCAAATAGGAGCAAGAAAAACCAAATGTTATTGTTGGTAAATTTTCCTTCCTTAATTTTGATGTTTATTCTCTTATATCTCCTGGTTTTACACATCCATATGTTTGTACAACTTCATTTGAAAATAATGATTTTCCTATTAATATGTTTGAGCATAAAATATTAGTAAACAATCTTATTGTGCAAAATGTCTCTGTTAATAAAGTGTATAGGGATTGTCCAATAATTGTATATGATAGAGAGTTCAAAGCTGATCATATAGAATTACCTTTCCATAAGTTTGATATCATTTTGGCTATGGTCTGCCTTTACGAATATCAAGCCATTGTTAATTGTAAGACAAAGAGGGTTTCTTTTAAAACTTCAGAAGGTGAAAAGATAGTTGTGTTTAAGATTAAATCTAATGATTTGTACAATGTGATCTCAACTATGACAACTAGAAGATTGATAAGAAAAATGTGTATAGCTTTTTTAACTCATGTGCTTAACAAATGAGTGAAAAGTTTAGGCATTGGTAATATACCTATAGTTAAGGAGTTTCCTTATGTTTTTCCTAAAGAAATCCTTGGTTAAGAGAGATATGGAGTTTGCTATTAAGACCGTGCTAGCACTACTCTTATCTCTATAGCTCTTTATAGAATAGCTCTATAGAGCTAAAAAAAACTTAAGCTATAGTTATAAGAGTTGCTTGATAAAGGGTTTATTAGACCTAGCATGTCAATTTTGGGAGCTCTAATGCTCTTTATAAAAAAAAAAAAGATGGCTCTTTAAGTTTTTGTATTAATTACAGATAGTTGAAGAAAGTCACAATAAATAACAAGCATCCTTTGCCTTATATAGATGGTTTGTTTGATCAGTATAAA
>CANXYI010364971.1:0-11022 GCA_948208565.1 Hura crepitans | reverse complement strand
AAGCCATGGCGGAAATATTATTGTTCAAATTAAATGATCTCATCGTGAAAGAGGTGGATCTTATAAGTAGAGTAGAAGAGCAGGTGGAGTTATTGGATGGCGACTTGAGGATGATGTATGCTGTGCTCCAGGATGTCGAAGCCTCCGAAGGACCAAGCGACTTCTTGCAGCGGTGGAACGAGCTCATAGAGACTGCTAATCTCAACGCAGACAATGCTATTGAGAAATTCGTCACCTCGCCGAGGAACAAGAACTTTTTCCACCGCTTGATCAATAGGTACGAGATTGGTAGGCAGTTGAAACGCATCGAGTCCAATATTCATCAGATCAGCATGCTGAAGAACCTGGCAGACAAAGCTGATGATTTAACTGCAGATAATTCAATTCCGCATTTCATTAGTTTCGATAATCCACTTCTGTTTTTACGACAATTGACGATAAATGAAGCTTACTATCTAAGCAAAACTATACTTCCCATCGCCTCCAATAGTTTGATCAGCTATATCCTCACAAACGTATGCAGAGTCTTACGGTCCTTAATTCTTGGGGATCAAGATCTGTGGAAGTTAACCCGTGACCGAGTTCAGTTAATCCAGGGAGATTTGAGTTTCATACAGCCCTTCTTCGAGTATGTCAACGGCATGGAAGGCTTAAGTGAAAGAGAAAAAATTTGGGTCCTGGAAATGAAGGATATTGCTGATCATGTTAAGGCCCTTGCTGATGTTGCTCTTAAACATCTGCAAGAAAGGAAAAATGTTATCAACAGCGTTTTATCTCGATCACAAGTGGATGAGGAGATTGAAGCAATTGAAAACAAAATTTCCAACATGCGCAGAATAATGCAGATATATGAAATTGATGTTTCTGAGGGAAACAGGGGGCAGAAAGTTGTGGCTCTTTCTCAGGATTATCAAGAAAAGCAACCATCCATTGGAGGCGAAGAAAGCAGCTGTAGTTCAATGACTCAAAATCCTGGACTGACCGGAGTCGCCACTTGGATTCAAGAAGAGGAGAAAGATCACATAGGAAACGGTTCTATCTCCACCATTCTTAAGAAGTTCCCTCACCCGCTTCTCAAGCGAAAAAGCAGTAACTTGGAAAATCAAGTTAAGAAAACAGAAATAGAAGTAAAGCTAATGCGTGCTTCACTTGTAGATTTTCAAGCACTTGAGAAGCCAAGTAGAAGGCTGAAGGTTTGGCTGGAGCAGATAGGAGGAATTGCTGATGACGCACACATTGCAATCGACGCCTATTACAGAAGAAAACAAAACGATCAGCTATACTATATGGATATCGTGTTCCTGGAAAAGATGACCAATGACATGAAAAGGATCACAAATAGAATTCATGATGTCTCAGAAAGAAGAGATGCGTCAAACTCCATTTTCCATAGCTTATGTCATAGACCACCAGCTAATATCATTGGCTTTGATGATGATGTACGAGCAGTCAAGAGCCAGCTTCTCCAAGGAGATGACAGCTGCAGCATAATTTCGATTACGGGTGAACAAGGTACAGGGAAAACGACCCTTGCAAAATTTATCTACAGCGATAATGAGGTCAGTGACCATTTCCCCTCCCGCGCTTGGGTTTCTGTACCTCAAGAGAACAGTGATAGCGCAGTTGTACGAGAAATAAGGAAGCAACTTATGAGTTCTCTGCAATCAAATGGTACACAGGAACCACTCATCGATGAGAGGTGCCTGATAATATTGGAGGATATCCGAACAACTAAAGTCTTGGATGATGTCAGAATTGCATTCCCATATCAGTTGAATACAAGTAGAATAATAGCTACTGCTAGAGAGATGCCTACAGATTTTCATGCTGATTCGTCCGTCTTCTGCCACAAAATTCAGTTGCTTAGTGATGAGGAAAGTTGGAAATTATTTACGACGACTTATAAGGCTGAAATTCCTTCAGAGCTAGAGGAACTTGCAAAAGGAATTGTGAGAAACTGTGGCCGGGTTCCGAGAAATATAGTCAATATGGGGAATCTGCTGTCCAGAGAGGATGCAAGTCGAGAAACTTGGTCCATGTTGTTAAAGCAGTTCAATAAAGGCCAAATAACATGGCCGCAAACCGAAAAGGCTTACATGGAGTTGCCCAGAAACTTGAGAAAATGCCTCCATTATTTCAGATTGTTCCCCCGTGACTTTCCTATCCCCGCAAGAAGATTACTCACTCTCTGGGTTGCAGAGGGCTTTGTAAATAAGAGGATGGGCGACGAACCTCCTGAACATATTGCCACAAGATATCTGAAGGAATTGATAGATAGAAAATTGGTTGAAGTTGTGAAGAAGAAGTTCGATGGAGATGTTGAAAAATGTCGTTTATCTGAAGAGGGAGATAAATTCCTTAGAGATTATGATGTTGCAAGTTCTGGGACCTCTTCAATTCCCCGATTCGCTGACCATTACAATGCCGGAGATTCTCACTTTCAACACATTCATGGTAGCGATGATCTTTCTTCTCTTAAAGAGCATTACAAAGATGTTCTCTCCTTTCTGTCTTTTGATCATCGCAAAGGTAGTGAACCTGGAGAAGATGTAGGTAGGTTTCTTCAACGATGCATTTCCAGCAGGTGCTTCCTGTCGCTGCGTGTTCTTGATCTTGAACGCGTTTTCAGACCCAAGTTTCCTAAGGCATCTGAAAAGTTACTCCAGTTGAGATACCTTGGTTTAAGATGGACTTACTTGGAGGAGCTTCCAGAATTTGTACGCAGTTTGCTTAAACTCCAGACTCTGGATTTGAAGCATACTTATATCAGTACTCTCCCTCATTCAATCTGGAAAATGCAACGGCTTCGTCACTTGTACTTAAGTGAGAGCTACCGCAGTAGATTTAAGCCTAAACCAGGTCGCAGCTCTCTAATGGAACTTCAAACATTGTGGGGTGCGTTCATAGATGAAGAAAGTCCAGTGAAGAATGGATTGGATGCGGTGAAGAATCTTCGAAAATTGGGATTGGCATTGCGGGCTATGTTGTCTCAAAAGAAGAAAATGCTGTCACAGATTGGTGCAGTGGCTGATTGGATTCTGACCCTGGAACATCTTGAAACATTAAGGCTGCGTTCCTTCGATGAGCATGGACTAGCTTGGTATCTGCCAATGAAAAATTTGTCAAAGCTCGAAAATCTGTCTGCCATTTATCTGTTCGGAAGGCTGAAGTTGGATTTTGTTAAGTCTGGGATTCCTAAAGGCCTTGTTTACCTAACGCTTGCAGCATCAGGACTAAAGAAAGATGCAATGCGGGTTCTGGAATACCTTGACAATCTGAAAATGCTCAAGTTGTTTTCTGATTCTTTTGTTGGGAAAAGCATGTTCTGCTCTTCCGAAATGTTTCCTCATCTTCAAGTCCTGAAACTATGGGGACTGAAGAATCTGGAGACATGGGATATGGAAGAAGGAGCACTCCCACAATTGACAGACTTGGAGATCAGATCCTGCAGACAATTGAAGATGCTCCCCAAGGAAATTCAATTCATGAGGCATCTCAAGGTATTGAAGTTGACAGGCTTGCGCTTTCGGAAGATCTTGTACTGCTCTTCAGGAAGCTATCCTCGGCTTTCGGAGCTGAAACTAGAGAACCTGGAGTTTCTACAGTTATGGATTGTGGGCAAAGGAGCATTCCCACAATTGAGAGATTTGGAGATCAGATCCTGCAGGCAGTTGAAGATGCTACCAAAAGAACTGCAAAACATGAAGAATCTTGAGGTATTTGAGGTCTCAGACATGCCACAGGAATTCATTTCCAGAATTGCAAAAAATCAAGGCCTGGACTGGTTTAAAATTGCACATGTGCCTACAAGAAAGATTGTAAGTCACTCTCATCAGTGTCCTGAGTGTAGTGGTTAAGAGCATTATGCGGGTGTATGAATAGTGTGTATCGACATTGCTTTGTGCTTGTCTCAGTTGATTTAACAGCAATTTTCTTTCAAGTTCTAGTTACAGGATTACCGAATTTGATTGATCGCCCACATCACAAGCGATTCTATCTGTTAATCATAAACTGCTAAATATATAAAATAATTTGAAATAATAAATTTATAATTAAATCGATTGAATCATCGGTATATACGAACAAAAATTTCTGTCAAGAAATTGGAAAATGACTGAATAAAAAAAAAGCGACTAATTTCAGCCCAATTTTCACTTGACAATTGGGTAATCAAGTAATAATAATAAATCAAAGGATAACCGTCAAAATTCAAATCTCTCATTCTGATACTGAAGAATGAAAAAAATTCAATTAGTTATCCAACCTCATAATGCCTATTTTATTTTATATTATAAGATGTAATGATTAGAAAAACTTAAAAAATGTTAGCACTAATTTCAGGGATGTTCTTATTTTCCTAATTGTTTTAATTTTCATACATATTAAAAAAAGTTTAATTTTCATCTTGAAAAATTTCTGTATCAATAAATTTTACCCTTAAATTAATTTTTTATCAATTTTTACACAAACTTTTAAAATGAAGAGATTGCGCATCGTATTTTTCAAAGCAGATTATTTTTATACCTAAACTTTTCGAAATGAATCGATTTTACTTTAAAAATAATAAAAGTTCAGGGAGAAAGTGACTGCAAATAAAAATTTTTCTTCACCATGAAAATTTAAGGCTTCTAAAAAAATTTAGAAGAAAAAATTGACAATAAAATAATTAAAATTTTAGTATTTTTTATAAAAATAAAAATTTTATTATTATTTTTTTACAATAATTGAAATTCGAAAATTTATGCAATTACCCCTAAGTAAAAACTTCTTATGATCAAGTTCGCCAAAAGTTACGCTTACGCACTTGATTTATCTTCTACAACTTCTTTAGCGCCAAATTCATACTTTGCCCTTTAGACGGAGCCGAATCCTCTCGTTTTCCACACTTTCCTCTTATTTCCATCTACCCAATCACACACCGACGCATGTCGCTCCACTAAACTACGCTGCTTATCATCCACGTGGCAAACAACAAATGGATCTAAACAATATTCTCGTACTCTCAATTTCACAACTGATACACTCCCATCAGACAATTCCACTCATACCGATTTCCTTGAAATTTTGGGTCTGAATTAATCCAACGGTGAAAGCTCTACTTATGTTCCTTTTTCTATGAATTTGTTCCGTCCGATTATACCTTTCGACGCGAACTGTAGGATATAGTCGGAACTGAAATCCCACCATTAAATATAGAAGAAATTGAATTTCAAAATGTCTTGAGAGAGGGGGAGGAGAGACGACGAACAACAAAACCAAAGCGGAGCCACCACAACATTCTCGTCCCTTTTTTTACACCATTACTCTATTCTCCTTCCTTCCTAATCCAACCGCTTTTTCCCTCTCTACTCTTTCTCCTTCTGTGTGTTTGATTTGGGATCAAAGTGCTACTAAGAGAAAAGGTCTGATTTTTTTTTTCTTTTGGGGGAAACAAGTCTTGGCTCAAGTTCGGTGCGGAGTTTTCAGCTGATTAATCTTGTGTTTGTTGTGTAATTACGTTCTTTGGGGATTTAGTGTGAGGTTTTGGATCTGAAAGTTGGAGAATTTCAGTGTATTTTCAAAATTTGCCGGATTGTTGGAGGGCGAATTCGATGGATTAAGTCTGGTTTGTGGCATTTGTTTTGTGTTGTAAAGAAATTGATTTTTTGGTGGTAGTTTGAGAAATTTGGGAATTTGAATTCGATGGGTGAAGGTGAGGGAAGCGAATTCCCTCCAAAAAAGGCGGCGCAATCAGAAACGCAAGGGAGCTCGGATTTCCCATCAAAGAAGCTCGCAAGGCAGCTGGATTTCACACAGGGGAATGTTGTCCTCCCAGACCACCCTCAATCAATGCAGCAGCAGCCGCAGTCGCCGCCGCCGCAAGCGACGTTGCTACTTCCGCATAAGCCAGTTGTAGTCACTTCGCAAAGCCGACTGCAGCAACAACCGCAGTCGCAGCCGCAGGTGGTACCGGTTTCAGCGCCTCCACAGCAGCATACTCCAGTTAGACCTCTGTAAGTTTGCCTTTTGTTATTGCGAATTTAAACTTATTCGAATGAGAACTTTTGGTGTTGGTTTTGAGTGTGAGTTTGTGCTATTATATCCTGTTGGTTCACTGCGCAAATTTTCGATTTTGTTTATAGTAACTGTAAAGTTGTTCAATTTGGTGCGGTTTACTGGATAAATTACTATCTTTTTAATTGAAAGTTCTGGATATTGGGGTATCGAAATCAAGTTACCTTGTTTCAAAGGTTCAAAGGCTTGAATAAAGCCCTTGTTATTTATATAATTGATGTTTCTCTTTCTTTCTAATTCAAAACTTTCCTTTTTGTTTGAAGTAATTGCTTTTTTTTTTTTTTTTTTAATTTCTTCTAGTATATGAGGGGTCAATAGTTTTAAATATTTTTCTAATTATAGCTCATTGAGCTGCATATTTTAGTTTCCTATTTATCAGCTGAGGAACATGGAACTGATCCTTTATACAACTCAAGTTGTTTAAAGTCATAATGTTGCATTTTTTATTACCTTTCTTGATTATTTTCTTAGGAATGAGGCATAAATGGTTTTTTTATTTGACAATATTAATTAGGATATTAGCAGTCAAATTAACTTTATTTATTTTTCTTTTTTTATTGTTTAAGAAAAACGACAAAGTAGACTTTTATAAATGTGATTGGCTATCTTCCATGTCAATGTTTAGTTTTTCATAATCGAGTGCTCTTCTGCTCAAGTCTTTAGACACCAATTTTTCAGGGAATCTCATGAGTACTTTCCTTCAATCACTTCATTGGAAGCTTGACGTCAACAAAGAATCAAGCAACTTTAATGCCATTATGACATTGTTCAGAACTTTGCGCTTACCAACTTTTAATACTAACACCAGCATCTTTCTTTCCAGAAAGCCGGAATCTCCTAAATCAAAAGCAAGACCGAGTGCTGAACTGAAAGATGGTACTCCAAAGAGGCAAAAACAATGTAATTGTAAACATTCGCGATGCTTGAAGCTGTAAGTACATCTTGAATCAATTGATGCCTTGTTTTGTGCAAAATTTTTTTTGTTGCTATGTTTTCTGATTAAAATGTCTCAATTAGCTCTTAGAACTACTTTGTGGCTGGAATTTACTGTTGGTTGGTCTGTTTATGAATTTTTAAATATGGGGTTGATGAGATTGTCGGTTTAATCTATAATTTTATTTCGACATTAACTTAAATAACTTACAAAGAATTTTGTCTCTCTTTTCCCTTTCTCATGGTTAGGAACTATACGAGGAACAATAGGACTTATTAGGCCCTACTTTTTGCTGTTACTACTTGATATTATTAGATATAGGCACTTCACTGAAGCTACTATAGATGTACAGTCATGGGAGTGTATTTACTGATTGGAAATTATCTCACAAACATATGCCATCTATAAACTTATGTATCCGTGTATATTTATTTAGGACTTTTGCACCCCAGGCAGCTAAGGGGGATTCTTTGAAGAATTTTAGACATATGTGGCTTGCTCTTCTGCTGCAGTTTTGTTTTAAACCTATCAATGTTTATTGTCACTAATTTAGTTTTCTTTGTAAAAGTTCTACGTCAATTCTTATGCCTTACTTTCTGGTGCTAGATATTTTATTGATTTGGAGTTTATTTTTTATCTGTTGACAAGGTATTGTGAATGCTTCGCATCTGGAACATATTGTGACGGGTGCAATTGTGTGAACTGCTATAACAATGTTGAAAATGAAGCTGCAAGGAGAGAAGCTGTTGAAGCCACTTTAGAGCGAAATCCAAATGCATTCAGGCCAAAAATAGCCAGCAGCCCACATGGAACACGAGATAATCGGGTATATCTTTATACAAACTATTTTTTAGCAGAATGTGAACCTTCTATTATATATTTCATTAACCCAATTTTGAGTCACATGCAATCCATTTTGGTTTCAAATTGCTGCAACCAAGTAGACATATTCTATGTTGATTGGATCTAGGATAGGTTTTGAGCATACATCTATCTAATGGGATATTTTTGGTTTTCTAAAACTTTCTTTACATCTGGTGTGTGATGCCCAGTTACATATATCCTTTAGGTGTCTTATATGGACCATGGCTACGATCCTCACATAAGGACTGTAATGCAAGGGGCATAATTTTTTTTTAAATGAATTATTATAAAAATAATTTAAGAAAATGGAAGATTCCCATCCACAATTGCGGACTGGAGCTTCACTCCTTATGTGGATTCTTTAGGGAAAATGAGAAGTAGGAGCGACAAAGACCTTTTCTAGGGAATTGTTAACTGTCAACATGCATAGCATTACAGAATATCGTATTTTGCTCCTTCCAGGAGATGTAGTATTAGTAAGCTGCTTTACATTGTCGTTTTCTATTGTTACGTAAATGGGAATTGTGTGTTGCATCTTCAAACTTCAATTTTCAAATAGTTAAAATTTCTAGTTTAGTGCTTTAACAAAAGCATTATGCTGGTCAAAAACTCATAAATAATCATCCTTTTCTTCAAAAGATGAATAATTCATTGTCTTCACATTTTAGCCGAGGATTTTATGTTATAGAAAAAGATTGAAAAAAATGTGTCTTAGAATGGTGGAATGATAGTAACAGATGTCCAATCATTTTCCACTGGTAGTTTTATGAAAATAAATGAATACGTGTTAAATTTTTTCTATTATATTTCATTTTCTTTTGGTGTAAGTTTTGTCTATATAAAAAGTCCAAAGGACAAGGTCATTTGTGTGGCTTGGATTGTGAGCAGTGCAAAACTGAGTCTTTAGAGCAATGCCGTGTCAATGGCTTAAATGTAGGAATATCTTTGAACTATTCTTTCTAGATTCATTTTGAGGGGATCATAACTTGGTGTTGCAGTCCTGAAAATTCAATGATACTGTTATGGTAAAAGGCATAGAGTGAATTGAAATAAGTAGCTCTGCTAAGAATTCCATGGACTTTTATGTTCTTGATGAAGTGTCTGAACTGGTTTGAAATAAATGCAGGAAGAGAATGGGGAGGGATTAATGTTGGGAAAGCACAACAAAGGATGCCACTGTAAGAAATCTGGATGCCTCAAGAAGTACTGTGAATGTTTCCAAGCAAACATTCTGTGCTCTGAAAACTGCAAATGCATGGATTGCAAGAATTTTGAAGGAAGTGAAGAGAGGCAGGCTCTCTTTCATGGGGATCATGCCAATAACATGGCATATATTCAACAGGCTGCTAATGCTGCCATAACTGGGGCAATTGGATCTTCTGGCTATGCATCACCTCCAGTATCCAGGAAGAGAAAAGGTCAGGAACTTTTATTTGGGCCAGCAGTTAAGGATCAATCGTTTCACAGGCTTGGACCCTTCCAACAGGTGAATGCCTTTCCAGAACATTTGATTGATAACTCTGCATGTATCAGAAAGTTGTAATTATGTGATGGGATTTTTCAAATGAAGATAGAGTTAGTTTTGTCAAAAACAGAAAGGCAAAAAACGTAAGACCTGAATTGTACTTAGCTTCCATGGTTATTTAAAAATTGTAATCCCTTATGATTCTGTAACTGATCTTGGTTTCTTAATGTTGAACTGATTTGTGACTTTTGCATGATGCTTTCATATTTGTGTAATGGCTATGGTTTCATGTTCACCAGGCAGTCCATATCCGGCCTTCTGCACCATCTTCTTCTTTATCCTCAAATCCTGCTGCTCGTGCCGGTAGCAATGCTGCTTTGGTCCCTTCAAAATTCACATTCAGGTAGCATGTCTCTATGAAAATATTATCAGTGTGCCTGTTAACAAATCTAAACTTGATTGTTATGATTGAAGGTCTCTCCTAGCAGACATCATTCAACCAACGGATTTGAAAGAACTTTGCTCGGTTTTGGTGGTTTTGTCAGGAGAAGCCGCTAAGACAGTTGCAGGTATGTTGTTGACCTTCATATGTTAAACCCTTAAGCTACTAGTTCAGAATATGTCTTGTGGTTTCTACCATGCTTGCCTTTGTGTGAGTATTGATATGGCTGTCAATGATCATATAATTATCTTACTTTTCAAAGGTGATCAGAATAGCTCATTATCTGACTCTTCATATGGTTGATTATTAGAATCCTGAGTATACCTTCCAAATGACTTCTTTTGTTTTAGTTTACATCTCAGTGTTGCTAAATTGCCTTTCACAGACCATTTTCCTTATCAATTTATAAATTCCATTTTTATCTTTTAAAAGTGTAAATTGGACAATTAACAGGTATGATGATGATTCCAAAATTCTCTAAAATATATCATGTACAGGGACCAGTAGTTAACATGAAGCCAATGAAAGAATTAGGTAGTTGTCAGGTTCATGTTGAAGGTCTGAAATGGACAATGGAAGAATTAAATAGTTATTTGGTTCATGTCGAAGATCCGAAATGGATGTTAAGTCATTCTCAAAAGTTGAATTTTGGGTATATTCTAGTATTTTATAGATAAGAATACATTTTATTTGATAACCAGTCCTTAAATAGCATTAATGTTATTATCAATTGGCCTGATCAGCAAGAGTATTGCAGTAAAATTTGATAGATCTATCCTTCCTAGTTCAGGGGGAGAATAAAATGCAAGCTTTGGACATCCCAGATCTTATGTAACCAGCTGATAGAAGAATTTCAGTAATCATATCGTATCGGTGCTTTCATTGCTGAGTTCAGAACTCCTGTACTCCTATGGAATGATTAACTCTCTAATCCCTGACTTCAACTGTGAACACATTCCATATGTTCATTTTCAAAAGTGCTTGTGAACCACATGTGGCCAGGCATTATGTTATGGTCCCACGCCAAGGATCGAGTCACCGGACAATTAACCAGAAATCAGGTCCAAGTAAGGGATCTAAACCCTTATTCCTGTTCTTAGGCCTTCCTATTGTTACCTGAAAGTGCAACTCTTCAAAGGCACAAGTGACCTTGGAATTCGTTAGAAGAGAACTCTAATCTCTGTTTTTCTGAAAATTCTTTTCTTACTTTATTGATTAAAAATCATTTTCTTTAAATAGAGGTTACATTCCTAAAAATTCCCT
>CANXYI010364914.1:0-11571 GCA_948208565.1 Hura crepitans | reverse complement strand
TTACTATTATATCCCTCACTCATTTTTCACCCTGTTGTTCACACCAACTGACTCTACTCAATCTATAAATCTATTCTGTTTCTCACTTTTTCTTTTAATTCTAATCCCATCATTAAGAAAACTTAAATTAAAAATCGAGGTACAATAGTCTTTCCCCTCTAAAAGAAAATTTCAGCCTTCAAATTACCTAGTTCAAACAATTGGGTGTATTGGGCTCTCATCTATTCTTCACTTTTGCATGTTCGTTCTTCCATATTGTTGTGTCTCCATAACACTTTTATTAGTGGTACCACCCTATTACATAACTCCTTCATCTCATATGCTATGATTTTCACTAGTTCCTCTAGGAGAGATCAGGTTGTATCTTTACTTCTTTAGTTGATAGTACATATGAAGGATCTGACCTATACTTCCTCAGTAACAAAATATGGAAGAAATCATAGATCTATTGTAATTTAGAAGACAAGGCTTATCTATATGCCACCAGTCCCACACGTTCTATTATTTCATACAGGCTGATGAACCTCAGACTTAACTTGCTTTTCCTATCTAATCGAACCACCTTATTTCCATGGTGATACTTTGAGGAAGACTTTATCCCCTACTTCATATTCAATGTCTTTTAGTTTCAAATCAGCATAAGATTTCTATTGATTTGACGCTATTTTTAGTCTATTTCTAATCACCATGACTTTTTCTTTAGCATCCCTTATTAAATCGAGCCCCATTAGCTTATTTTTCCTCAATTCACTCTAATAAAGGGGAGTACTGCATTTTCTTCCATACAATGCCTCATAAGGTGCCATGCCAATACTTGCTTAATGGTTATTATTGTACATGAAATCTACCAATAGAAGATAGTGATCCTAATATCCTTTGAATTCAATGGCACAACTTTTTAACATGTCTTTAAACACCTATGTATATAAGTTTAGAGCTAATTATCAAATGTTATGGTTATTTTAAATTATTTAAACATCATATTCACTTGAATGACTCATTCTAATTGACCATCAATTTGTGGATAGAATGTTGTGTTAAAAGTTAATCTAGTACCTAAGGCACTATGTAGTTTCTTCCAAAATTTTAATGTGAATCTTAGGTCTTGTTTAGATATGATTGATCTTGGCACTCCATGCAACTACACAATTTTATCTATGTCCAATTAAGCTAACTTCTCTAAGGTATAATTCATTATAACTAGTATAAAATGTGTAATCTTCGTTAACTAGTCCACAATGCCCTACACTAGCCCCAAAGTCCATTATAACTCTCTCCCATTTCCATTCTGGTATTGCAATGGGTTAAAGCAATCTAGAAGGGATTTGTTGTTTAGGTTTCACTTGTTGGCATGTCAGACATTTTGTCATATAGTCTGCTATGTTCTTTTTCATGCCAGGCCACCAATAATAAGTTTTATTATGGCATATTTTTATACTCTTATGATACATTGCATATGGTGTATTATAAGACTCCTATAATATTTACTTTTTTTTAACTCATTTACATTTGGTACACACAATCAATCATAGTAGTACAAACACCCAAATGCTTTGACTTCAAACTCAATAGGCTTCCCCTCTTAGATTGCAATTATTATCATAATAAGCTAGTTATTTGCCTTTTGTGCATTTTTCACTTGTTACACTAAGCTTGATTTCACTTGTAATTCTGCTAAAAGTGCTCCATCTTTTATATGTCTCAGCCTTGCATTCATTACTTTCATAGCTAATATTAGAAGTGCACAATCGATTGGTTTGGTTTGAAAACCAACCAAACTGAATAGACCAAATTTTATTTAGAAAATAACTAAACCAATTGAACTAGGTAAGGAAAATTGAATCGATCGAACTTTTTAACAAATTGAACTAACTGAACAAATTGAATTTTTTATATTCTTTTTATACATAAAAGCATCAAATGACATTATTTTAAATGTCCAAATCGATATCATTTTGATAGTTTGGTCTATTTAGTTTTCATTGAAAAATAATCAAACTAAACAAAACAAATCGAAATTTTTTTACAAAATAGGATTGAACAAATTGAAAATTGAACAAACTGAATCGAATAAATTGAAATAGCTATCGGTTTGATTTTTTAACCCCTAGTTGATATGAACTTTTGACTTAGTGCATTAACTACCACCTTAGCTTTTCCTAAATGGTAATCAATAAGGCAATCATAATCCTTTATTAATTCCATCCATCTCCACTATCTCAAATTCAATTCTTTCAATGTAAGAAGATATTTCAAACTTTTGTGGTCAGTGTATACATAACATCTCTCCCTATAAATATAATGTCCCTATATTTTCAAAGTAAAAGTAATGGATGCTAGCTCTAAATCATGTGTTAGATAATCTCTCTCATGTGGTTTCAACTACCTGGATGCATATGCTATCACCTTATTATCCTATATTAATACACATATAAGTCCATAAGAAGAAGTATCACTGTAAGTGACAAAGTCCTTTCCTAACTTTAGTTGTGTAAGGATTGAAGCTTTTGTCAACATAGTTTTAAACTTATCAAAACTTTTTTGACATTTTCCATCCTACACAAACTTAACATTTTTATAGAGTAGACAAGTCATAGGAGCAAAATCATTAAAAATCCCTTGACAAATCATCTGTAATACCAAGCCAATCCTAGGAAACTTCTAATCTTTATTACATTTCTCAATGGTTTCCACTCTAAAATAGCTTTCACCTTACTAGAATCCACCCCTATACCATATATTGAAGTAATGTGTCCTAAGAATAATACCTCACTAAGCCAAAATTCACATTTGCTTAGCTTGGCATACAACTGTCTCCCTCAAAGTCTATAAAATCAACCTTAGGTACTACTCATGTTCTTCTTTGGTTTAGAGTACACTAAGATGTCATAATTAAAAACCATTACAAATTGATCGAGGTATGGTCTGAAAATCCGGTTCATCAAGTCTATAAATGTTGTTAGAGCATTAGTGAGTCTAAATGGCATTACTAAGAATGCATACTATCTATACTAGGTTCAAAAAGCTATTTTTGGAATATTTGACTCGTTATTCCTCAGTTGATGATATCAAGATCTTATATCATTTTTTTAGAATACACTAACCCCTTGAAGTTGATTAAAGAGTCACTAATTATGGGCAATAGGTATTTATTATTAAAGGTCACTTTATTCAACTGTCTGCAATTTACACACAATTATAGGGTGCTATCATTCTTTTACACAAATAGCACTAGTGCTCACCAAGGTGTGACACTTGATCTAATGAAGCCCTTATCAAGTAGATCCTATAGTTACACCTTAAGTTCATTCAATTTAGCTGTTGTCATCCTATATGAAGCTATGGATATAAGCATTGTGCTAGGATACATCGCAATCTCAAATTCCAATTCCCATTTCGGAGGTAAACCCAATAATTTATCTTGAAATACATTTGGAAATTATGACACTATTGTTATGTTTGGTTCAATCTTTTTAGTGTCCACCATATGAGCAGGGTATGCTGAACAACCCCTCCTTATCAATAGCCTAGCTATGACTCCTACTATGACATTAGATAAGAAACTTGTTCTTTCCCTAACTACTATAATTTCATCCCCATCTACTGTTTTGACTGTGATTCTTTTCTATCTACAATCCACTATTGCTTGATGCTTATATAGCCAACCATGCCTAAAATGATATCGAACTCAATAAACAATAACTTAATGAATCTATAGAGAATTTGTACCCTTGGATAGTCAATGGACAATTTCTATATATTATATTGATAATCACATTTTGTCCTATAGGGTTACTAACCATAATTTATATGTCCAGTGGTTCTAATTCTAACTCCCTGTCTCATGCCCGTGCAATACAAATAAAAGAATATTTTGATCTATGATCAGTTAAAGCCAAAATAAGTAATTCAAATAGATAAAATGTACTCACTATCACTTCATATGAACTTGCCTCCTCTCAGGCTCATATGGCATACTGAAGGGCTAGGGCTCTAGTCTCAAGTCTATTAACAGTCTCTAACTTACCCTTCTGACTAGCACCTACCTTGTTACCTTTATATACCCTCTATCATCTTATAGGTCCTAGTGAAGAAGCTTAAAATTAGGTAGAATTTATTGTCCATTTGGGATAATTCTCCTTAAAATGATCTACAGACCCATATCTAAAATAGGCTTCCTGTATTGTTTTCCAACAAACACCTCTATGTCTCTTGCCACAATGTTCATATTTTAGTGGTGCACTTCTAGTGGTGGACATAGGTGTACTGATAGCTCTTGTCTGCTATAGAGTTTTGGATTGTGGTCCTTGTCTAAATTTCTAAGTTTAAGCATATCTTTATAGTTGTAGTTGAGTAGTTTGATAGTGCCTCTATCTCTTGCCCACTTTTAGAGTTGAACTTGCTTGACCCTAAGTGAAGGATCTTTTCTTTTAGAAGCTTTCCCTCATTTCTTTCAACATGTCCTTCACTATATAGGCTGTTGACACCAAATAAAGAAATTACCAGATCTTTATAATCACCACCTATAATTTAATGTCATTGTTGAGGCCTTTCCTAAACCTCTTACACTTGTCTGATTCAATTGGTACAATCTCCTTTGCATACTAGCTAAGCTTTGCAAAATCTTTTTCATATTTAGCAATTGATTGTCATCCCTGCTTTAGGTTTAAGAACTCCTATCTCTTCTTCTCTAAATAGTTTTTTGTGATATACTTCTTTTTGAATTCCTCTAGGAAGAAGTCCTAAGTTAATTCTATAGGAGCTTTATATTCTGATAGTGTCTCCCACCATTTAAATGCTTCCTCCTATAGTATTCTCTTATAAAATGCACCTAAGTTGCTATAGAATTCTGATAGTTCTTTCTAACTAGTACTCGGTAACAACTACATCATCAAGTTTTGCACCTTTAAAGTCCTCCACACCTATTTTCTTAACTCTTTCTAAGTATGTCTTATAGAGGGCTTATAAAGGTGGATTCAGTTACACTGGTGGAGGAGGTAGAGTTTCTATGGCAGTGGCCTATCTAAGAAGGTCCATCATCTATTGTAGTAGTGTTGGTTGTGCTTATGTTGACTATATAGCATCACTAGGTACTGCCAACCGATTGCTTGCTAGTTTATTTATTGTTATTGGGGCATGGCTTTCCACCTTTTCCCTACCATCAAGTGGTGTACATTCCAATATCTTTAAGCTATATGAATATAATAGAAATTAGCTTCAAGTAGTATAGTTTTTAAATAACTTGTAATCTTAGCCCTAAGGCTCTCATATGTAATCCCGTACAACGAGGAATGCCTAAACCTTCTCTGATACCACCGGATGTGACACCTCTTACCCAATTTGATACCCAAATAAGGAATGGCACATAACCATATCACTTGGCCATATTTAGTTTATTTATCATTTGGACAAATTAGAGTTTTAATTTACATACTTGAAATTTTTGTGGCAAAAATTCAATAATATAACGGCTGTCCAGAAGCATAACCCAAAAATTTAGCTGCAAAAAATGCACTTTTGTATTCACATACTCAATAATTCCTAACATTTGATCCTTTTAATCCTCTCAACATTCTCAATCAGTCTAACTATCATTCATTCTTAGCAAAATTCAAAACTATATTAATTTTCATAATACCAATACACACATAAATATTTATATTAGTGGTAAATAAAATTCTTATGTTACAAAACTTGATGCTAACTTGTTTTAGACCCACTATCCTCACTTATATATGAGTGCCACCTACTAATATACATCACAAAATAAAATACAAAGGTATACTCCAATAGAGAAGGTTAACTCTACACTGCAAAACTAAAGATCTATTGCTAATTATCTCCAACCTACATATCAAAACACGATGCACTAGTGGTGTATTCAATGAAATATATGTTAAGAAAAATAACATAACCACATATATATGTCAAACCACACATACATTTCATGCACACCATGAAGTAACAACATTTATACATAACCATAACAAATTATATCCAAATCATTTTAGTCCTATTTATGCACCTTATCTTTACTTTATTCATTATCGTATTATAACACTATTATTTAAATTACTCACACTTAGTTGCACTTAGGCTCATTATTCATTTAACTAACCCATATTTGTAAGACACGTGGGCCAATACTGGATAATGGGATCTCAACCATATAAGTCTCTTATGTGTGTAATAGCCCACATTTTAGACCTCACTCACAGTTATTCCTATAATATAAGTATATACAATGGCCCTTTTTGGACCTCACCCATTGTTGCACTAGCAATGGAAAATATATTCATTTTAATGGATATAAAGTTGGGTAGTGGTCTCTCTTAGAACCTCACCTACTGATGCACCAGCAATGAAATACATATCTATATCAATGGTTGTAAATGTGTGTAGTGCCCCTATTCGAACCTAACCCACTATTGCACTAGAAATAAATATAAATGCTCAAGCATTCTACCAACTACTAAATTCCTTAGTTGACTAGTCAACTGTAACATTTATAAATCTCAATATATGAATAGGGCACCTAGAATCAAGTGTAGAGACCTCTAAGAAAAGGTTAAGGTTTTCTTACCATTTAAAAGTATAAGTTAAGGATAGGTTAAAATTAAAATTTGGTATCAAAATAAGGTTGTTCAAATGGTTAACAAACTCTAAGAAGTAAAGGTGTGAATAGTCCATGCCCAAGAAAAGTGAATAGAATTTTCCAAGATCTAAGGTCGAGTTAATTAGGCAGTATGGTAGTAAATATTATACAAAACGTTTAGGTAAAATTTAGATGGGAATTGAAGTCGTTAAGTTGGTCAATGAATCAAGTAAACATTTTTTAGTAGTGTTAGTGAATAGTAACCTAGTTGAAGTTGAATCATAAAATAATTTCAAAAGTGCTCATTACAATATAAAAATAGCATGACCTAATGATAAAAAAAAAATTAATTAAGCCAATGGTGCTTGGTTTGGAATTTTTCAACATCGGGAAATGGCTTAACAAAATTAATTAAAGATGTAATTACTTAATTTAATAGTTACCCTCGAAATTAAATTTCAATTTTCTTGGGACATCTAAATTACACATTTATCTAATTAATGTCACAAAGAAAGAATTAAAATGATATTTTTAACTCATAGAATTAATTTTTAAAGAGATAAATTTCAATAATTAATACTAATCTTAGGATTTAACAAGTGTCACTTATCAAGCCACTCACCTCATAATATATAAAGGTGTGGCATTCAAATTAAACACAAGAACTAGCCTCCTTCTTCCTCTTTTAGTCGACAACATAAACTCCACCATCTCTTTTATTTTTATTCTTTTTAAATCACTAAAGCTTACCTCATTCTACCAAATTTCTATACCAAATTAACCATTATCACCTTTTAATCACTAATCTAGGGAAAGAATTCAAAGAAGAAACCTAAAATAGAAGAATTCTTTACTTAATGAATAGTGCCACCTTGTTAAGTAAGTGGTTGTTTTTATGATTTCATATTTTTCTAGGGTAGAGTTACATGCCAATAAGATGATTCTAAGATTGAATTGAAGTTCAGGATGCTTAAGAATTTATTAGGAATTTTCTAAAGTTAGAATTATATATGTTGATGGAATATTGCAGGGGACCTCAAAGGATGTAATGCCTATAATTTTCGATGTTATGAATAGTACTTCTTAAGCAATGAATAGAGTTTCCTTAGACCCTAGGTATACTAATGTTATTGAATGGAAGTATTAATTATAACATAATTATGGGTGAAATTTGAGATAAAACTAAAGTCATTTAAGGGATTAAAAATGCAAGTAAAGTTTGCTTAGCAGTATCCCGTAAATAATAACTCAGTTAAAGTTAAATGATAAAATATTTCAAAGGTGCTCAAAAAATTTCGAAAATAGCACAATCTAAGATCAAAAATTCTAACTAAGGAAATAGAATTTTATTCAGAATTTACTAACATTAAAAAGTAATTAAACGAAATTAATTTACGACATTATCACCCAGAATAAATAGTTCCTCTCAGAATTTAATTATGATTTTTAAGGGATATTCAAACATCTATTTTGATAATTAATGGCATAATTAGATGATTTAATTTAAATTTGTAACATTTAATATGAATTTTTAGTGCGAAATCTAACTAGAATAAATCCTAGCCATTGATTTTTGGCATATGTCTCATATTTACCCATTATTTTCCCTAAATGAGTGAGTATTCTAAAGGAATTAGATTTGCCATCTTCTTTTTTTCTTTCCCCCTCCTTCTGATGCCTCCTCTTCCTTGCCCCTTTTTTTTTCTTTTTTCATCCATTAAATCCACCAAAATTCTTCCATCTAAATATATTAACTTAACCTCCACAACTTCTTAGTAACTAATTTAGTGAGAGAAAACTTTGAGAATGCCTAAAAAGAGAGTATTCAACTTGAGGTGAAAGTAAGTATTTATGATTCTTTTCATATTTTTTAATTTCTAGAGTAGAATTTATGTCTAATAAGATATTCTTAGGCTAAATTTTAAATTTGGAAGCATATATAATTTATTTAGAATTTTTCTTAATTTAAATTATTTATGTTTGTAGAGGAAGAGAGAGAGTGAGTGGGGGAAGAGAGAGACAAGGCTTGAGGAGTAATTTGGTGGTGTTTTAAAGTTTATAATAAGTGAATTTAATGATTTATGTATTGAATTTAATCATTTCTACTAATTTTCCATGTATGTGTATGTTTGTACAGAAATGCAAGTATATTTGTATGTGATATGTTAAAATGAGTTTAAAATGATGTTTGATGCTAGAATGACATGAAGAATTGATGTGAAACATGAAGTATATGAAAGAACCTAGGTTAGCCGAATGGTTCACCTTGTATCTATGTGTGTGTGATCGATGGTTAAGCATGAATTATGTCGTATTAGCATTGTGTGAGTGAAATAAAATGTCTAATATAATTACCTTGAAGAAATATGGATGAGAGGTGATTTTATTGGAATAACCGAATAACATGTTGGTGGATGCATACCATATAAAGTTAATTTATTGACATGTAAATGAATGCTAAAACATAAGAAAATGGATTAATTATTTAAATGAACTAAAATTGGAAGTAATGGCTAAAGGATTTAATGAGAAAAGAGATAACCATATGATGACTTGTGTGAAATTAATTGAGAAACAATACATAATTGTATATAAGGAATTACCATAAAGAAAAATATTATAATATTCATGCAGGTGTAGCCACCTTAAGGTCCATGAGGACCATTGCACATATCATGAGATATGATGTTGTGTGCAACTGTTGAGGTCTAGAATGAGGACCCTTACACAAGTTTTGAGATGAGTGTAGCTGTCGAGATTCTAAGATAGAACCCCCAAACATATTGAGATTGGATGATGGGTGCAGCCATCAAAGTCTAAAATATGGGCCCTTACACAAGTTTAGATCCTAATATTCAGTGTTTAAAGAGTAGTCTCTCAAATATAGGCCAGCTCATTAAATATAATTATAAATAATAAATGGAATATAGAATTAATTGACATGTTATATGTTAAAAGGATTTATTCAATTATGAATTGTTTCATTTTGCTACACTTTAACTTGTATGATATAAGTTTGTTTATGTGCTTGAGATAATAGCTTAATTGGGTGCATTGCATGTGTTCAATGCATGAATCATTAAATTCAACACTAAACACATGCATAGCATATCAATTTTTTTGATACGAAGGTAGTAGATAGCTCATGTTGCTCAACCTCACAGTAGCATAGTAGTTCAAACTATGTCTTTTGTCTTTAGTTTCATACTTATGTGTCATACATAGAGGCACTCACGTATAAAGTTATAATTATGGGTTGTAATGTAATAATTATGATCTATAGTACTACATAAACAAATATTGGAATTAGTATGTATATCTAAATCTAGTTATAGATTATTGTTGGTAATGATATTGATGCCTATAAGAGAACAAAAGGATCCTATAATTTGAGTTAAGAATAATGTGACTATAGAAGTGTCTTTTCTAAAGGATAAAATTTTAGGTTTTTCACCCAAACAATCATTATGCTACCTGATTTTTGTTAAAATTAAATCATTAAGGAATTATAAGAACCATTAATAACTAAATGGGATAATTCAACTCAAGATGTAAATAACTATTTTAAAGAGGGTTTCAAGAGGATAAAAATGCATTAAATGATGGCAACATCCTAAATAATGGGTCAGTAGGAGGTGTTACAAGGAAAGTGAGAAGAAATGATGTCAAGAGACTTTTTAGAGGTTAATCTATAGTATAGTAAGTGTATTCATTGAAAAATATATATTATGTGCTTACTTTAAGTGTTAAAGTGTTGAATTGCATGGTTGTGTGATTTAATATGTGTATTTATATAGGTAAAAAATGTGTTAACTGATATGGTTAGACTAAATAGATGTCTAGAACATGGTTTAGAGGTAAATTAGGATGAAATGTAACATCTAAGGTGTTTATTTGCTTGAGGTCAAATGGTATATGCAAGAGTGTGTGATTATGAATTGTGATTATCTATGACCAATTGGTTTATAATGTTAAGTAGTGAAATGAGTAAATGAATCTAATGGATTTTGTCTTGAAATGAGTTGGACCATTAGGTTCAACTACATGTGTATGGATATGTCTCTTGTGGTGTGTGTATGTATTCATGGTTTAGTGTGTATTGAAGTGGTAAAGTTATTAATTGAATGACTAAAATAGGTTAAAGTGTTAATCATAGTGAGAAATGAAAGATGTGGGAAGGTGGTTGATTGGCCAAATGTGATGCCATAACTTAAAAGGTGTAGGTGTAGGTTATTGTTTAGTTGGTCTAATTAGAAAAGTGCTTTTCATGAACTAAGCATTAACTTGGATATGATTTTTAAATTATATTTGGGTAACATGTCAATGTTGTGTATGTAAGATGGGTAAATGTATGCATTTAGGGCTAATTTCAATATGTATGACTTTAATTGAATAATTTAAGTATGTTTAGATATTAAGCAAAAAGAAAAGGAGACATATAAGTGTGAGAGGTAATATGGCCAAAATATGTGCTTACTAAGCTTGGGAGACATACTTATGATTTAAAGTGGAATTGACTTAATTAGGAGTACAAAATGATATTGAATGTTCTAAAAGAGATATAAATGCCTTATATAGGTTGCTAATCCATGTGACATATTGGTTTGTAGAAGTAAATGATATTCCAGCATGATTTGACTATGAATAATGCCATGATTAATCATGAAATGACTAATAAAGAGATTAACTTATGAAATGAGACTAAAGTAGCACTTATGTGTGGTAATAATCTAGTATGGCATGTCAATGATAAGACTTGATACGGATGATAAACCTAAATGTTATGTGCTTATGGAATGAAAGTTAATAATACATTAATTAATATAGTCATAAGACAAATCCTATAAAAATATGACATGGTAATGATAAAAAGATTTAATGAAAATAAAATAGTATGAACTCCTAAAGGCATGAAATACTAATTGACAATATGGTAATGACTTACTAAAGGTAATAAGGGATATATTAGTTAAATA
>CANXYI010364890.1:0-11770 GCA_948208565.1 Hura crepitans | reverse complement strand
AGGTCCGTACTAGCCCACCTAGACTCTATTGCCCAAGGCCCATGGTCCGCCTAGACAAGTCCAAGTTCATGTCCGTATGGACTAACTCAAACCTAGCCCAATGCCCATAGACTAGTGGGAAAACCTACAACTTAGGTCTATACGGAATAAATAGTCTAAGTTTGTACGGACTTGCCGACATGAGAGCTTTCAAAGGTGGGAGCTTCTTATTCAGACTTTATCTCCTAATCTTAGAAGAATTATACCTCCTCTGGATGGGAAAGCCTTCTTTTAAACCTATAAATATCCCTTTTAGGTATGAGAGAGAAGGGGGCAATTGGGAAAAGCTAAAACTATACTGTCTGAGAGTCTAAGAAAGGACTCTAATATAAGATTCACACTACTAGACTTTATCCCACACTAAAATTCCATTCTTTCTAAAATCCTACATTCTAGTATTATTGCTTAAGAGCTTTTTCATAAGGTAACATCTGAGGCCTCCTATTGTACATACATCAAGCATTTACATTTCTTTATGTGGACCCATTATCTCCTATGATTGATTACAAGTGAGGTGATTCTATGAAATTCCCACATTGATCATAGGAATAGGTCATTATTTTGCATTATTTATTATGTATATTTGACTCTTGGTATATTGTGATGATTCTGTAATTTTAATCCTAATTGCACATACCTATCTTGAAGTATACTCCACACAGACTAAATAAATTGATATTTGTGGAAATAGACATCTGCACAAACTAATATTCAACACTATTTTAATAATATCTTTCATATAGTATATTATATTTGCTATGTTCAGCATGTTTATATGTTGTTATATCTCATGATTGTCATATGAACATTATTTTTATGATAGAATTGACATATATCCGTACGGACTCTCTTTCATAAGGAACGTAGTCTGTACGGATAAACATACTTTGTATTCATTTATTATTAGTTAATGGTCTCTACGGACTCTCTTATATGAGGAACATAATCTAAATGGATGATCGTGTTTTATGTATATTCATGTTGTGTTGTAGTCCACACGGAGTCCCTTTTATGAGGATCGTAGTCCGTACGGACTAGTGTATGTAATCTTAACCCCTTGTATATATACACATGTCCACTGTGATCGATTAATAAGTTTATAGTTTTCCTCAGTGATAAATTTTCTCATGTATCATGACTTCTTCATATGTATGATACGTGAATTATGGATAGTTTATTTTAGGGTCCTTATGGACCAGTATACATTACCTTTGACTTATTCTTTGAGTTGTTTGCAAGCAATCATTTTGGTAAGACAAAAAGTCTGGATGGACATATTAGCCATGGCATATTCTAGTTTACATAGACATAGATCGGATCCATATAGAGTTTGCATAGACTTGATGATGTATAGATAGGACCTATCATGTGCCATAAACTATCTTATTTGGTTTTGTACTCTTTTATTTCTTTTGGTTATTTTGGGTCGTAATAGGTAGCTTAAATAACTTGTTTTACACATAAAAGCCTAACTTCATATCAAATGGTTTTTTTTAATCTAAATAATTGGTGTTTTCTTAATAAAATGGTTTTAAGTTTTCCTTAAATTAAGTCACATAAAAATTTACTTTAACAAAGGCCAATCTCTTAGAGATGAGAGTTGGGCAATTACCGCCAATTCCTATGAAATTATGGGTAATTTTTAGGTCAAATAACCACTAATAAATGACATAATTTTTGGATGTTAATACATACTTATGCTTGTTTTATATTTCAATAATGCAATTTATTTCCTTAAGTGAAAAGGTGACATAAATGCTTTAAAGATAATACTTCCTTGCATGATATGGGATTGATAAATGTTAAAATATAAAGGAAGGTATATTATTATGGTATTAATAAGATATGATTCCAAACCCTTTTTGGGTAAAATATCAATGGTCTTAGTGTAAAGCCAAGTTTTAACTCTAAACACTAACTGCTCTTATCCCCGATAAAATACAAAAAATCTACAAATTGGAAAATAAAATATTTTAATGTCTCGACCATAATTGAATTGTTCATCCCTCACTTGAATTTACTGCAAATGAACAAAAAAGGAATTAAAGATATTCACCTAATTTCCTTAGGGACTAAGAGATTTTCTATGATTAAGATTTTTAATTGAATTCTTTCCTTCATCAATTTGATGAATAGAAATAAGAATCGGTCCCTTTATGACACTCACCCCTACACCTGCCCCAATTTAGCCATTTTTCTCTCTCATTTTCATGTCTTCCTTTTTTTTTTTGATTTTTCTTATTCCCCTTTTTTCAACTTGGCTTTCCTTTCCTAATTTTTTTATTCCTTTACCTTATTTCTTTCTTTTTTTAATCACCATTATTATTAATTTCAACTTCATTCTATTTTCTATTAAATTCTTCTTCAAATCATGTTTAATCATGTTAAATTAATTTCTTCATTTAATTCAAGTATATATGTATTTCTCGAGTAACTATTTATATTAATTTCTTCAATTTTTGTTTTGATTATTCAATTATTGATACTTTTAATTTCATAAAGCTCAAATTATTTAGTTGAAAATAGATTTTTCTTTCATTTCAAATCATTTAATCTTTGATAAATTGAATAGTCTTTTACTTTTTCTTTAGTTTTACTTGAATTATACAATTAACCCATTATTTAAATGTTGTACTCAAATTTCAATTTCCTTTATTAAAACTTACTTATAATTCTCTTTAAATCCTTAATACCCTTTAGATATCTCTTAAAATATTTTATACCATATACTCTGACTCACATATTTGATTTAAATTCCATGCTTATCTCTTTTCAAAGCTTAAGAAATTTTAAAGTGTTACAATCCTTCCCCACTTAAGAATTTTTGTCCTTGAAATTAGGGCAACTCATCCCCTTCTACTTAATAGAGAACCTTTATTCTCTTATACCTTTTTTATGCCTTAGAGAAAATTATTAAGGGCATTTCTTATGTACATGACATTTTATTTAAATCATTCTTTATTATTCAGAGCTAATGAATTAAAAGCATTCATTTATTTATTTATTACTTAAGTTTATTAATAAAGTCCTCGGTGTAGACTTATGTTGTTTTACTAGGGATGATGCAATTAGTGTTTAGAGTTGCCACCTAGCTTTACACTAGGACCACTAATCTTTTACCTAGAAAGGGCTTAAAATTAGAAATTATTAAGGCCCTAATAATATACCTTCCTTTATATTTTAATGTTTATCAATCTTGTATCATGTAAGCAAGCATTTTAATTAAAGCATTTAATTCACCTTTTCACTTAGAGAGAATAAATTGCAATATTTTGAATATACAACAAGCATTAGTGTATATTGGACATCCAAAAATTAAGTCATTTATTAATTATTGTTTTGATATGACAACTACCCGTAATTCCATAAAAATTAGTAGTAATTACCTAACTCCCATCTTTAGGAGATTGGCCTTTGTTTAAATACATTTTTCATGTGACTTTTATTAAGAAAAACTCAAAACCATTTTGTTAAGAAAACACTAATTAATTAAGTAGAAAAATTATTGATGTGAGGTTAGGCTTTTAGTGTGTAAAATGAGTTATTAACCTACCTATTATGACCTAAAATAAACAAAGGGAATAATAAGTACAAAACCAAATAAATAAACAAAGAATAAGCTATTTAGTTCTATCTCTACGACAACATGTTTGTGCACACTCCTTATGGCCCTTGGTTAATGTCTATGCGGACTACTATGTGTCATAATATGTATATCCAATCCTTTAATCTAGTAAGAATGGTCACTTTTATACAACTCAAGGAAAGAGGTTAGTAACATAGATAATGGTCTGTGAGGACCTAAGAACAATGCCAAACAAAATGATAGCAACTTGTGTGATACAAATATGAATGATCATGATGCATGCTCAAATGATAATTATGAAAGATAGAATGGCAGACTAATCATGTAAAGGTAAACATAAAGATAAATATTGATATTCATAAAAATTGGAATTTAGAATATATGTTCGTGCAGACTATGTTCCTTGTGAAAAGGAGTCCATGCGGATTGCAAGAGAGCATAAGCATGCATAAAACATATATTCGTACGGATTACTCTTCTTATGAAAAGGAGTCTATGAGGACCACTTATGAAACACATATCTTTAAAAAATATTTTGTGTGGACTATATTCCTCATGAAAGGGAGTTCGTGTGAACCATAAATCCAACACATATCCTTCAAAGCATATATCCACATGGACTACATTCTTTGCAAAAGGGAGTCTGTGTAGACTACTTAATAATTCTAAAATATCACCAATATACATATTAAGGAATAAAATAGTTATACAACATCATAACAATATATAAACATGTCAACATGGTAAATAAAATAAGTTAAAACATAGTATACAAAGTAAACAAAAGAGTGTTATCGAATAATAGTTGGCATCGATGTTAGATCATGCACATACATAAATATTAAGTTCATGTAGACCTTATCATGTATTAAGATAAGTCTATATGATTAGGGTGTCAATTTTGGAATGATTACATTAGGTTAATGAATGATTAAATATAATAAAAATAGTACAAAATGTTAACTTACTTTTATAATCAATATGGGGATTACATAGAACCACCTTATATATAGATTAATCGCAGGAGATTATTGATTTAAAGAAACAATTTGATAAACAAGATAAACCTTAGATCTTACCTTTGGAATGAGCTTTAAGAAATAAAGCAAAGGTTAAGTTTTGGAAGAACGATTATTTTTAGTGTGGGCTAAGGTCTAGTAGAGCGATTCCTACTTTAAAGTCCATATTTGGACTCTCAAAATAGCGGGTTATGAATTCTTGGAATTCCTTCTAATCCTTATTTGAGAGGGGTATTTATTAGCTTAGTGGACAAATTTTCCATCTAGAAGAGGTAGAGTCCTAAAGGGATTAGGAAATAGAGTTCAAATAGGAAGTTCACACTTTTAGAAGCTTTTCATCGATAGGTCTATATGAACTAAAGGTGTCTAAGTCTATACAAACATAGGCTTAGGTCTACCTCAGCAGTTTATAAGCCTTAGGCCTAGTTTTAGGTTGATTTTATCGTAGTCCATGCAGTCATAGGCTTTGGCTTATTTGGGTGGACTATAGGCTATAGGCCTACTATTCTGGATTAGGTCTGGGTTAATCAGTACAGACCGTATAGTATCAAGTTCGAGCAAACTTGCTCTAGGTTAGTCTGTACGGACTAAGTTCTAGGTTGCTTGCCTTGTTGCTTGAACTTATCTCTAGTTATAATCATAGATCCAAAAGTAGGGCATCTATAGTTGCCTTTACTTTAGTTTATGCTGTGAAAATGTAAAGATTAAAGCAGTGCACATGAAAGTGCTTGAGTTTGAGATACTCACTTAAAGTTATACTTACCTAGCATGAAGTTACATCGAATGTGGATGCCTGTCTCTAAATCAAAGTAAAAACTAGCTAGACCTTAACTATATCTTCCCTTTAAAAAAGAATTGATATTATAAAGATAAACTACACTAAATACGGGTACCTGCTTGTCTTCGAGTGAAGTGAAAATCTAACTAATTTGAACATGCCTTTGCTTTTAAAGTTTTAAGATAGATAAGGTTTAAAAGTAAGCTACAACAAATACAGGCGCTTGCTTCCCTTCAGGGAAGATCACAACATTAAACTAAAAAAAACTAGACTGAATACAGGTGCCTATTTGTCTTTAGGTGAAGATAAGCTATACTGAATCTGGGTACCTGTTTGCATTTAAAGGAGTTTTAAGATGTTAAAACTAAAGAAAACTACATCGAATACGGGTGCCTATTCACTTTTAAGAGAATTTTAGGATGTTGAAGCTGAAGAAAACTATATCAAACATGGGTGCTTATTTCCCTCTGGGTTTGTAAGTTACAGATAGACTGAACCAAATTTGGTGATGAGTCCTAAAGAGTTAACCAAACCAAATCTAGTGATAGGTCTAAAAAAGCTAAATATTAATCGAACCAAATTTGATGTTGCATCTGAATAAACTGATTGAACTAAATTTGGTGATAAGTTTGAAGATAGTCTAATATCATAGACCGAATTGAATCTGGTGATAATTCTAAAGATAGTCTAATAGCATGGACCAAACAAAATCTGGTGATAATTTTGAAGAAATGGTTCAAACCATATCTAGTATTAAGGACATTAATATCATGAAAGTATATGTGTGACATCATATACACATGTGTTGTGTGTGATGTAAGTGCATGACTGATGCATGAGTTAAAGGCTTAAATGTATTTAGGCGCATAGAAGTGATAAAGGTATGTGGTTGATACATGTGAGTGTGTATGACCTATGTGATTAGGATATATACACGTGTGAATTAATATGGACTAATGTGGACCTAAGCCTACATTTACATGGACTTAGACACCTTTAGTCCGTATAGACCTACTGATGAATGAATCTTTTTTATGATATGTGAATGGATGTGACTCTATCTTGAATGATATGTATATACATGTTATTTGTTTCTTGTGTCCATGAGCTATGTGAGCTATATGATTAATGTCTGGATAAGGTGTTTATGATAATGCATGTATGCTTACACTAATGCATGTAAATCAAATGAATGTCTTGTACCTAATTCTTTTTGATGAATATGCTAGACTCTGTGAAAAATACACGTGTATATACATTATGTGCTTGAAGTAAATGACTAATGCTAAATGTAATGTTGCCTACTTAATACGAGTTTGTGAATGAGTTAATATTTTTGCAAATGTATGAATACATCGGGTGATTAGATGTTGTACGCTAGTTTTCTCTTAAGTGAATGAATACACTCTATCCTATCTTAGATGAATGAGTGTGGAAGCATTAAGGTGATTGAGTGAGTGAATGAATGAATGATATACACATTGGTTCCTAATTTCCTTTAAATGAAGGAATGTGGTAACGTATGCTTTTAATCAAATTGTGAATAATGCATTTCTAATGAATATAGTGATGTATGTGTTTTCCTTATTTTCTTCTAAATGAATGAGGAATCTAAATGAATGATGAATACATGTACATGTAGCTATATGATGGATATAACCTTTTCCTAGATGATTGAATAAATGAATTGTCTCTTATGATGGATGAATGGTGAAGGCAAATATATGTTGAATGATGAATGAATATTCTTTTCATGATGGATGAATGGTGAAGGCAGATGTATCTACTGGCAAATGGGTATCTTTTCCTAGAATGGATGTATGAATGGATGTGAGAAAGCAAATCTATGAATCAGTAAATATGTTATTAAGATCACTCTCATTTTAAACTTATCGTAGGAAACATAGGTTAAAGGTGTGAAATTGTAGGCTAGGTTAGGGTAATGTGAATGAGATGTCTAATGAAGAAATAGGTCAAGCTAAGGTGATGAAAAGGTTAGGGAAGGTGTAGAGAGGTAGGTTGAAATAAGAAAAAGGTGGAGAAAGAAAGTGGAATGTTCTATAAAGGAGGAAAGGAGTAGGTTGAATGGAATATGCCATAAAGGTGGTAAGGCAAAATGTTAACTCACTATAGAGAGCATTTAAGCACGTGTTGTTAAAGAATGAATGATTATGATAAACAAGTGATAGAGCATGCAAATGTACATGACTGCATAGTATGTTACCCTTGTTATCATCTATTCTGGAGATTTTTCAACTAAATATTTTCTCTCTACCTCTAATTGTTACTTAGACCACCCATTGCAGGTTTTCAATCTAGCGAGGTATGCTCTAATTTTTGCCTAGCCTGCTCTTTATATGTCTTCAACCTAGAGAGCTTCTTTTTCTTCTTCTTTTTTATTTTTCAATTCAACTTATCTATATTCAATTAAGGCTTAGAATTTGATCATGCTATCTCTAATTGATTGCATTTGGACTTGTGCCTTTTGAAATAGCTAGATATGTTTTGAAGCTCTTATCATGGGAGTTTTTTAATGGCTTGCTGTGGGTATCAACATCATGCCCCCAGTGTTTTAAATCCTTGTGCTTTGTCTATATGCTGATTATAATCTTTCTGACCTTTTTAAGTACTACATTGATGATATCTTTATTATTAGCTAGTTCGAAGATTTTTTGACTAAATATTTTCTCTTAATTTCTTTAACTTTTACCTGGGCTCATGCTCTTAATTGATTAGCCTAGCAGGAATTAGAAAACTTATTTTTTCTTTTTGAATAAGGGCAGCCATGGTTGAAAAGAGAATGCTCAATTATTTAAGGATTAAGATAAATCCTTTTTGTTTTTGTAGACTTTGGAGTTTTGAAATTTTAAAGCATTCCGACCTTTGGATTTTTATATGAGCAAGAACTAAAAAGATATTTGTCTTTTAAAATGGTTATTAGGTTTTTTTAGAGATATTGATTGGATAAAACTCTTTTTGGAAACAAGAATTTGATGCTTTAAGCTCTGGAGCCTATTAAATTTGGTCATCTTTTAATATTGAAAGGAAACATTCATTTGGATTCAAGTGCTCATAGTTTATTATTTTCTTTTTATCTTTCATCTCACATTTAGGGATATTTCTCATGCCTTACAAGGAAATATCAAGTTTTGGGCCTCAGAGTTGTATGCAGTAATAGTGAGCCATTCTTAGGAGAATCATGAATTGTGAAACATGCGAATTAAGCTGATCATGTTTATTTCCTTCTTTTATTTATTTTTAATCTCTCAACTCACTTTCAGGAGTACCATGTTATGCAATGAATGAGGTAAACAAAGATGCTTATGAAAAACTCAAACAATGTTTTATTAAGCTGTAATTATTCCAACATAAAGGAAAGAAACAACTAGAAAATAAAACAAAGATAGTCTATCCTATCTTTATTGGATCCTTCCATATCCTTGATTAACATAATCCTATAATTGGCTAATAGTTGGCCCATGAGGTGCAAACCAAATGTCAGGAGAAAGCCTCACTTTTTAAAGAATTAAGGAATGACAGAGAGGCCTGGTGATGGGTGATCTTTTGGCTAAGGTATCACACCATAGTCTATAAGGTTTTAGATGGCTTGATAGAGGGCTTTATAGTTATCAGTCAAGTGGTTAGTCTTTTGGTGATAAGCACAGTATAGGTCATGGCGATGGTTAGGCAAAAGCAGTGAGGACTGATGTTTAGGTATTAAGGGTTAAAGGAGGTTTTCTTCTTTTAAATTCCTCAAGCATTGTGGACAAGGGCTTATTTAGATAGGTAAATCTATGGGAAAACTTTTTTAGCCTAGTTGCTTGGTAATTACTTACCCCTATGGTCAAATTCATGCCTATTGAGTTCTTCAGCCACCTTGTTATTGGACTTCTTGAATCCTTTCTTCTAAGAATGCTATTATCCCTCATCCTAGTGCTTTCATGACCTTGTTCATCATGCCTTTAGTCATCAATTGACTTTTACCTTTGGTTTTGGGTCTGGTTGCCATTTTTTTTAATGGTGAAAAGTGTTTAAAGAAGGAAAGGGATGAGTAATTTCCTTTGAAGAGCCTGAGCGAAGGATGATCTTTATAGTTAGCATAATACATGGTTAATGTGATATGATGCATGCTTTAAGCATTATGATTATGATGTAGGGATAACTATTGATATGCATGAAGAACACACATGGATGTGAATGAATGTGATACCTACTTTAGGTGAGGTGATACTAAGTGACTGAAGTTTACATGATAAATGATACCTATCCATGCTTAGGTGAATGTATGGTAGTGTATAAGTATGTGGGCAAGGTTTGTGTGTTACTTTATTAAGGTGATACAAGGTGGATGGGAATGCATATATAGATGAATGATATATGACTAGGCTCAAGTAATATGGCTGGATGAAGTCATATGTTTAGCAGATGTATGTATAATACATGTGTGTGTATGTTGTGATTTCTATGATGCCAATATTATGCATGATTCATAAAGATGCCGAATAATTTCTAGTGATGTCTAATGTTGTGCATGATTCCTAGTGATGTCTAATGTTGTACATTATTCCTAGTAATGCTTATTAATCATTGATCCATTTTTCAAGATAGAGTTAAAGTTGATCTGCTTTGTAAAATATGATCCAAGATTTTCCCCTTTCAAAATTTAAAGTCAAAATGTATTTGCATAAATGTCTAAAAATAAATTTATTGTAATATTTTGAAAAGATTACAAAAGCTTACAACTAAACTAAATTAAAAAGAAAAGGAGAACAAGATTAATTGGGAGAGCTTTAAGCTTTTGGATTAAGTATCTATTTGGCATCAATGAGATCTTGGATGGCATGACAGAGAGTGGTGCACTTATCCGTGAGATGGCCTATCACTTGGTGATAAGCACAATATAGATCAAACTTATGATTAGGTAGAGAAGGATCAATTCATAGCTTAGGTGTTAATGGTTGTAGTTTTTCTTTTATGAGCTTATTCAAGCACTAAGATAGAGGTTTGCCCAATTTGGAGAAATGGTGAGTTCTAACCATGTTGACATTAGTAGATTGGCCTAAATTATTATTTTAATGAGTAAGTTCCCCATTCTTCTTAAATCCTCTATTCTAAAGTGCTAGTTTAAGATTCATAACTGTGTCCTTGAGTTGTTCCATGTGGTAATGCATTTAGTAGAGAGCCTAATATTCATATAGCTATTAGCATTCTTGATGAGCATCTTGATTTGGTTAGTATCATCAGGCTTATTTCTCATTTTAAGCACCTTGGCCCTCCACCATTCTAAGTATTCAGAGAAGGATTCATCGAGTTTTTGGTGTACCAATTCCAAGTCCTTAAAGCTTACCTTGATAGTTGCATTATTGGAGTACTGCTTGTTGAATGCACTAGCCAAATCTTCTCAGTTCACTTTGACCTTCTTTTCTAAGATGTGGTACCAATCTAGGGCCTACCCAGTTAGAGACATAGTAAACAAGCTTACCATTTATGCTTTTGATAAATGGGACACCTTATAGCTATTGTATACTACTTCAAATGAGTTCTTAGGTCTGAAGTACTATTAAACTTGCTTAAATTTGGCATTTTGAATTTGTGGGGAATGGTATGATCAGGCTTCAAGTTAATGTCTTTGCCTCCAGTCACTAGATGACTCGTAGCTTTTAGTTTTTCATTTAGCTCTCTGAGGATCCTCTTTATCATTCTTAGGTGGTGAAACCCTATTATAACTGGCTTAACAAGTGGTATCTCTTCATCAAAAACCTGGTCATTAGCTATTTCTTTCTTACCATTATTAGTAGTAGGAGTTTGGCTTTTGTCTCGTTGGGCATACATACTTAATAGTGCATTAGCCATAGAAATCGTCATCATTTTCTCTATATCTTGAAGGATCTCTTTTAGCATAGCCTTTGTTACTATTTCATCTTTAGACATGATTGCTCCCTTTTTGGTAGGTTGAAGATGGATCAATGGTGGTTGCAAAATAGAGGGTTAGTCATGATGCATGAATTATCTAAGATGATGCATAATATATGATATGTGCCTTATGTATAAGTGATATTTTAAGAACAAATCTGATGCATGCATATGTGTGGATGCATGGTATGAATAGTTAATACATGAATGAGGGCACAAGATACATGAGTAAGAAGTCAATGAACCTTTACAAGATGGTAACATTTGTTGCATGGTTAGTGTGTCATGTGTTAGTGTAAAGTGTACATAAGTTTATATAAAGTGTGTTTACAATGCACGAGTACTAAGATGAAAATGTAAAAGTTTACAAGATATATATGGTATATAAAAAAAGAACGATATAAAGTTTATGTCATGAAGGAGATACGATGTTAT
>CANXYI010364705.1:0-10650 GCA_948208565.1 Hura crepitans | reverse complement strand
TGTGAAATTCATGTGGGATTATAAATGTTAGGCAAGCTTTGATAGGTTAAAAGCAATGTTAATAGAAGCACCTATCCTCACTCAACCTGAGCAAGGAAAAGACTCTATAATCTACAATGATTAATCACACAATAGGCTAAGATGTGTCCTGATGCAAGATGTAAAGTTGGTAGAATATACATTAAGATAGTTGAAACCACATGAATAAAACTACCCGACAAATGATATGGAACTAGATGTTATAGCATTTGGTTTGAAAGGATGGAGACATTACTTGTATAGTGAGAGTGTTACATCTACATTGATCATAAGAGCTTGAAATACCTCCTAATGCAAAAAGAATTAAACTTAAGGCAACTACATTGGATGGAACTAAAAAAGGACTTTAATTGTTTAATTGATTATCATCTAGGGAAAGCTAATGTGGTAGCTAACGTATTGAGCTAAAAGTTTATAGCAAGTACAAGAACTATGAATACTAGAATGCAGTATACACAGGGTGATATTTTCATAAAATGGCAGGTGAAATCTAACCTAAAGCAATGGGAGAAATAAGCACAAGTTCAAGATGACTACCTTATGCAGATCATAAGTAAAGTTAAAGAGGGAAAGATTGTAGAATTTAAGCTTAAGATAGATGGATGCTTGTATCTTCATAATAGGTTGTGTTTTCCTGAGGTGGAAGGGATGAGAATACAAATCTTAAAAGAAGCATATGATAATCTATATTCCATGCATCCAAGAAGCATGAAGATGTATCTCGATCTAAAATTGCATTATTGATGGGTAGGGATGAAATGAGATATAGCATATTATGTAGCTTAATGCCTCACATGTCAACAGGTGAAAGTTGAACAACAAGTTCCTTTTAGATTATTGCACCCAATAGCAATTTTAGAATGGAAGTGGGAGAAGATCACCTTGAAATTTGTGATAGGATTATCGACTAGGAGCAAGTGTGATGCGGTATGGGTAATTATGGATAGATTGACCAAGACGGCATATTTCATTTCAGTTATAATAGATAATTCCCTAGAGAAGCTGGCAAGTTGTACATAAAAGAGATTATGAGATTACATAGAGTGCCACTTGCCATTATCTATGATTGAGATCCCTGGTTCACTTCAAGATTTTAGAAGAAATTATAAGAAGCTTTAGGCACTTATTTGACTTTCAGTATAACCTTTCACCCATAGATTGATAGGCAATCAGAATGAGTTATATAGGTGTTGAAAGATATGCTACTCGCTTGTACTATCAAATTTAAGGGAAGTTGGGACTAGTATCTACCCCTAGAGGAATTTGCCCATAACAACAAATGCCAGGCTAGTTTAGGCATGGCCCCCTATTAGGCACTATATGGTAGAAGGTGTAGAACTCCATTATGCTGGAGTAAAGTAAGTGAGAATAAGCTCATGGTACTTAATTTGGATTAGAGATATTAAATATAAGGCTAAAATCATTAGAGAAAGGTTGAAGGATGACAGAAGTCATATGCTGACTTGTAATGGAAGGACGTTGAGTATGAGATCGATGAGAAAGTGTTCTTCAAAGTATTGTTGTGGAAGAAGATGCTTTGGTTTGGCAAGAAAGGAAAGCTGAGTCCAAGATTCATTGATCCATCTGAGATTAAAGAATGTGTGGAACCAATGGCTTTCCAGTTGGCTCTACCACTAGAATTGCAGCAGATCCATGTTGTATTCCATATCTTAATGCTAAAGAGATGTAGATCTAACTCTTCGCATATGATACCTACAGAGGAGATCCAGCTACAATTGAATCTAACCTATGAAGAATAACTAGTGCAGATAATAGCTAGATAAGTTAATGAGCTAAGGAACAAATCTATCCGCTTGTGAAAGTACTATAGAGGCATCATATGATTGAAAAGGCTACATGGGAAAGTGAAGAGTAGATGAAGGGCTATTATCCTCACCTATTCTCACTAGGTAAATGTTGAGGATAAAATTTCTTAAGAGGGAAAGAATTGTAATGCCCGAGAAATGAAGTTTCATGGATAGTACTTCCCAAGGCATGAATAGTGTCTCCTGGGTACCCGGGGCACCCTACGGTAGCAAAAGGGGGAAGTACTAGTCATTAAATTTTGACGAGCTTGAAAATGATGAAAATGAAATAATTAAAACTTTCACTAAAACCAATAAAACATTTTAGGTTAAGAACAAGTAAATAGTAACTTTAGTTGGCACTGTGTAGAGAGAGGCTCAGGATGTGCCCGGATGGATCTAAAAATAGCATACCCTAAATGTCAAAAATTCCAACCAATCAAATGGTGAAGGAATTATAATTTTTTGCGGTCATTTGGTATTTATTCAGAATTTATTAATTATGTGAGTGAATAGTTAACCTAGTTCCCTTTGGAGTTTTGACCTGAGATTTTAGAGGGCCTTTGAATTTCTAAAGCTTAAAACAAAAATTGGATTAAAATGGACCGTCAGATCAACATGTGGCATAATTCAGGCAATCCAAATGGTTAATATAAAAAGGGTGTCACATGTGCCAACCTATCTTTATCCCCCTCTCTTTCCTCTATGGCTGACGCCACCTCAAGTATCCTCTCTCTCTTTATTTTCTTTCTTCAAAAATCAAAATAAAGGAAAATCTCTCAAATCTTACATCAATATTTATCTTTACGACCTCTTAAAGTTACACCCACTAATAGAATTCCAAGAAAATGTTTAATTTTAGAGATATGAACACTTAGTGAATAGTGTCCAAAGTGAGCATACAAGCCCTTTTTCTCAATTTTTATTTTATATTTAGGTAGCTCTAGGTGAACTATGAATAACCATGAGATTAGTGCTTGATTTGGAGTTATCTAAATTTTTTTTAGAATTTTTGAAACCCTAAAAGTTTGTATGTTGTAAGTAAAGAGAGAGTTATTGAGGACAAAAAGCAAACCAAGCCTTAAAGAGGTGAATTAAAGAGTTTTGAGGCCCTAGGGATGTGAATTTAATGTAATATGGGTTATTAAATATGTTAATGTTCATGTGTGTATGTGTGAGTGTGTATGGAAATGGCATATGGCTTGTATGTGTGTGCAATTACATGTAATGAATGTGGGATTGTACTATATAGAACATATGATGTTTGAATGTGTGAATATTGCATGTAAAAGGAATGCAAGGGTGTGTGTGTTTGTATGGATGAATGGTGCATAAAAGAGGAATATGTGTGGGCATGTGTAGTTGAGATAGAAATATAATGTAATTAGGCTAGAAAGTGAGTACAAAGTATGGTTGTGATATGAAATTGGTAAGAAATCAATTGTGGATGCTTAGGCATGAAATAGTCGTCAGTTGTGTAATGGTCATAAGGTAAATTTATGTATGTGTGAGATAAAGGTTAATGGCAATTGACAAGAGCCATATTTGTGGTTATGTAATTAAGAGGATTAATTAAAGTAATATGGTGAAATGAAATACCAAGTAATAAAGGTAATGAATCATTATTTATGAGTGCTTGATATGACCTAATTAGAATGTACAAGGATAGATGTTTAGAATTATTGGTCTATGAGAATGAACCCAATGAATAGTGTAATAATGATCAAAATTAGTCTTTAATATTGGTTATGTGATAATGAAGATGTACTCATAAATTGTATGATAAGAAGTGATCAAAATGAATATAAGTCAAATAATCTATTATTTGGAATGTAAATGCAATAATTAGTACTGGCCCATATTAGTTGGATAGCCATTTCATGGGTTGACTAGTCAACTAAGGAGTTAACAACTACTAGGAGCTTTGGTTCATATGGGCCTTTGCCTATGTGTATGATATAGCAAGTTTAGCAGTTAAGATTCTAATTATGAGCCCTACACACTTGGGTATTAGGAGGTCTATATGAATTGATCTCTGCTATCTAAGGTCATTAGGGAAGTCTGCATGGACTAACTCTTGCTATCCTCAGTATTAAGAGGTCTGTACAAACTGATCCTTGCTACATGTACTATAGTGGGTATTAGGAGGTCCTATAGGGCTGATCCCTACTATCCACATGAGTTGAGCTGAGATTTAGGATATTAGGAGTTCTACGAGGTTGATCCCTACTTTCCTCATTGTTGGGAGTTCTAGTAGGACTAATCCCTACCATGTCGGTATTGTAAGGTTCTTATGAACTAATCCATGCTATTAGATGGATGGGTAGGTGCAACTATTGAGGTCCAAATATGGGCTGCTACATAACTTAGCTCTCTGTATCCAGTGTCTTAAAGCATAGTCTCTCCAGTATGGGCCTAAACAAAATAAAAAGGCATAAAGACATAATATTACAAACAAACTTTACATTTTAATTAGAACAAGAAAAATGTGATATGGTGTGTAATTAATTTAAATAATGTTACATTATTGAATTGCATTTAATATTGTTTAACTCACATATAACTAAGACTATATATACTGAGCACACTAAATTGAAAAGAGGAGCATTATGTGTGTTGTATGTTTGTATGATACAATTTATATTACATTAAATTCACCACTAAGTGTATACTCAGCGTATCAGTGTTCCAATGTATAGGTAGAAGATAGTATATTGTTGTTTAGTCTCCAGATTGCAGTGTTGCTATCAAATCCCTTAGGTATATTTTTTGGTTCTCTTTTTTAGTCTTAACAGCAAGAAGGCACTCTTGTATGTACATAGTTAGGGGCTGGTCATGTAAATGGTTAAGTACTATGTTTTGTTTCATGTTGAACTGTAACTGATATAATAGTTGTTATGTATAGATGCTGATATATTTATGCATGCTTGATGTTTAATGATGTATGGGTTTGAGACCTTTGCATGTATGATTGACAAATGTTGAGATGAGTATTTGGGGGACCAATAGGGTCTAGGAGATGGGAGATGATTGTAAATGATCATATAAGTACTTTTTGGTAGGTTAAAATTTTTGGTTTTTCACCCGGGCAGCCGTTATACTACCAAAATTCTTATAGATTGTAAACATCCGATAAAATAGTTATTTTAGTTAATTATAGATGCATGTAGTATAAACTAAATAGATGATAGTAAACTACCATGGTAAAGGAACTGGGGTGTCTAGTCCATAAAAGTTAAATGACTAGCAAAGCAAGGTAGAATAAGGATAGGTGACTCTAAGAATGTAACATCTCCTATCTAGTCTAATTATGGGTAGGGTAAGGGGTGTCACATCCAATCTAATAAGGATGACTATAAATCTCAATCCATATACTTATACATTATGTGTGGAGGACTAGTTGTTTGGAAGAGTTCTAAATAGGAGACAACTGCAGATTTTGCCACCGAAATTGAACACATAGCAACTTTTGATGTAGCTAAGGAAACCATTTAGAGTAAGAAGTTCATTACAGAACTTGGAGTCGCTTCAAGCATTGTTGTTCCAATACCACTATATTGTGATAACAATTGGGCTATTGCATAAGCTCATAAACCACAGTCTCATCAACGATCTAAACATGTTTTTCAGCATTACTATATGATCAAAGAAACTGTTAGTAGATAGGATGTGATAATTGAAAAGGTCATCATAGATCAGAACATAACTTATCCTCTCAGAAAGGTACTATCACAAGGAAAGTTAGATTAACATGGAAATGTAATGGGCATTAAGTACATGGGTGATTTGTTTTTGTCCAAGTGGGAGATTATTAGAAGTATGCCTTAGAGCTCATGTAATAGGGTTATATTTATATATTCAAACCTTGTGCTTTTATATAATAAGGCATTTCACTTTTATATTATGGTACTTTTATATATTACATATAACTTTTTGCAATATCTTTAACCATGCTATAAAGTCTTTGGTATAAAATACTAGTGCAAAGCAAATCATAAAGTTTTCATGATGTGAGATACTTATTGTATACAAATGTGATATGCCTAAATATCCCTAATCATAGTATTAACAAGATGGGACATTGTTAATGAGGATAAATTAGCACATGTTATACTTCTTGATTAGATCAAGCAGCAGTTTTTACAAGCTATAATCATAGAGATGCTTGAAGTTAACATGTGGATGCTTACTTTGGATGTAAGTACATCAAAGGCCTACCATGAGACCTTTATATGGATACTTAATCTATATAAGTGAAAGTATATCATTATGTCAATGGTGCAGGTATTCTTAGACTTGAGATTACTATCATAAATATAGAGTGACATACTTTGACTCTAAAGCTTTTACTTCAAACAAGAAGTATCCATAATGAGTTGCTTAGGTATGGCATGACATATTTAAAGATAGGATAGGAATCGACAAAGGATTCACCACCCTAAATTATAGAGGGGAGTTTATCTCACAGTTCAAACGAGTAACCTATATTAATGAATCTCTAGTCAAAGCAAAGTGCTAGGTGTTAGTGGGATTCACTAAGGGCATTTTGGGAATAAAGGTGAAATTATAAGAATGATATGTCCAAGGGTTAATTAGACATACTAAATTAAGCTATGAGTTGACAGAAGTCCATACACAAAACTGGATGAGGTAAAAGATAGTGAAAGAAGTTTATTGCATCGTAACTATATATGGAAGGGTTAAGTCAAACCACTTGAGTTTTTTGCACTTGAGTAGTCATGATGAATGGCTAAATGCCTTTTTTGACTTGCATACAATTGATATATCAGTTAGTGAATTGATATTGATTCTATAAGATTAAATGTATAAAGTCCCAATTGGAATAGGAATCTAATTCATTGTGTGCTGCTAAGTTATTCTAAAAGCCCATAGGGCCACGCACATAAAAAGAGTTTGAGAAAGATTTAATGAGATTAAATGTTATTATAATATGAGTTATCATTGGAAGATGAATTGAGAAGAAGATATAAGCAAATGGGCTTAGGGCCCACTTGCAAATGAGAAGCCCAAAAAGTCAAGGTTTATGGACTTAGACCTTGTTGAGTCCAAATTTTAGGTTTTCTTATATCTAATTTTTTATAACCTTTTAAAATGTTTAGAAAGCATTAAATTAGAGTAATTATTAGTCTAAAAGAGGGTCTATGAGTGCCACATAGGATTAATGAAAGTGGAGCCAAAGTAGATTGCATATAAGCCTATTAAAAGGCTAATGTGCATAAGACAAAAAAGAGCCCAATTGGTGGGTCCATTCTAGTCCAACTTAGGGCAGATTTTAAGTGTTAAAATTTAAACTAAAAAACTTTTATTTAAAATAAAAATAACCCTTATTACAGCAACCACTAGAGAGATACATTCTACTATAGAATTATTGTATAGAACAATTGAAAATGTAAGTTATTCTTCAGTTTCTTCCTTCACCCACTTGTAATTCCTATTAGCATATAGAATTACAAGTTGCTCTATTTTGAAAACTTCTTGTGTGGATTACCTTAGAGGTGTTCCTAGAAGAGGATCATTATGATTTGCAATAACTTGGTGAGAAGAGCTTATGGAAGGAATCTACTATCATCATTTACAGTAAATCATGAAACATTGCTAGATTTAATGTTTATGATGAATTTCAAATTATTCAGGTCCATTATCATTGTTGGTTTTTCTTAAATTTAAAATTTTTCCACTATGTATGATAGACAAAAATGAATAATGACATGTATGTTAAATTGTAGCTAGAATGGTAATAAATACATGCTTTTAATATGTTAAATGACGAAAAGAAGTGATGTATGTGAAAGTGTAATCTTAGCCGAATGCTATATTAGAATGCCCTTTGAAGTTATGTGATGTCTTTTGATATAGAATCATGTGATGGCATATTATGATCATGATTTTGAGGCATGTAATCTATAAAGCATTGAAATGTTAATATCGATAAGTAATTGCATGATTAGAGTAATAAAGTAGAATTATTATGCTTGAAGGCATTACTTAAACATGCTAATAAATGAGTATGTAAATTGGTGCATGTTATGTACATTGTGCCAAAATTTATAGGGCTTAGAAACATGATGTATGTGTGGCTTGTTAACTCTAAAGAACCATGTGTGCATATATATATATATGAGTACATCTATGAATACAAATTATGAAGTGAGAATGATTATGTGATGAACATGATAGAGTGGCTATGCATGCATGATGGTTGAAATGTGACTCCTTCACCCAACCCGCTCTTAAGTTTGAAGGAGGAGTGACACACTACTGATATCCGAACTTACTTAAACCATTATCATATAAAACTTCTTATCTTTTTAGCTATTGTCCTAAAAATTTCTTAACACATGATCTTATAATCCATAAAGCAAGTTCAACTATTAGGGGTCACCATGTCAAAAATTTTGCAGTATAATTGTTGTCTGACAACATTATACCAAATAGTAACCTATAGAGAAAAACACTTCTAATGAACATCCACAACTCAACCAACTACATCTCAACTTTCGTCTCACTTAACATACATCATCTATACTTATATCTTAGCATGCACCACTTAAAACTCATAAAGTTCAAACATGCATTATATTTAAAAACATACATAAAAGCATACATCACAGATATACCTCCCATACTTCATAGTTTACATACATCCTTGTTAAAAGTTTATACCCATAATCCTTAATTATACATATGAGTGCCTACTTATGTATATCCCAAAATCATATAAAAAAATACCAAAAGAAAGGCTTTTTCACCTCTAGACTGTCTGTAACCTCAACTACACATCTCTTGTTCTACTACTTCAACATATGCATCACAAAACAAACATGATGTGCTAAGCTTTGCAACTTTATAGTGTATCTAATAACATTTAAAGCATTATCAACATACAAATTGTATTTATTTTAATGTATAACATATGCATAATATTCATGACATATTAATGGCATGCATAAGCAAATTAAGTTCATTACATGCAATTGACAACATAAACTGACATTCACAAGCATTATAATGCTCATATGGCATGTATATCTAAATGGGTTATACACATATGATAATGTATAACATATGACTATCTTTTATGGTATAAAGGAATATATGTGTATGTACAAGGTAAAATTATCACATGCATATGCCAACATAACATAACATGCATAAAATTCATTACTCTTATGTGTTTTATTTTATGTTTTTTTATCTTTGCTAATTATATTATACACTTCCTTCTCCCATAATTAAAAGAAAAGATCGCAAAGCAACATAATGGGATTATGATATATGTATGGTATTGTAATGCCCGTAATTTTTTGATATTATAAATAAAGACCCCTGAATAATGAATACTATTTTCGAGAACTTGAAGTTAACTGAGGATATAGAATGATAGAAGTAATTAAAACACAATTATGGGTAAAGTTTAGGACTAAATTGAAGTCATTTAAGGGGTTAAAATAGGTTATAATGTTTGCTTACTGGTGTCCCGTGAATAGTAACTCAGTTAAAACTAAAAGATAAATTATTTTAAAATTGCTTAGAAAAATTTGAAAATAACGTGAAATAAAGGCCAAAAATTCTAAATGAGCCAATGGAACTAGTTTTAGAATATTTTAACTTTTGGAATTAATTTATGATGCCTTTACCTGAAAAAATAATTTTTCTTGGGGAAAAATTTTGATTTTTAAGGATAATTAAAATACTAATTTTGTTGATTTTTAGAGCCATTAGCTAAATTTTTGGAGATTTGGAGCATGAGATATGAATTTTTAGAAGAAATTTGCTAAGAATTAATCCTAGCGATCCATTTGACACACGGCATCAATCTTACCCCCTATTGCATACTTGAAGATGGACCATAGACCTTTTAAAGAGCTAGCATCTTCCTCTTTTCCCCTATAAACCTGACAGCATTACCCTTCAATGAAACCCTAAAATCCTTTCTTCCTTTTAACTATTAAACAACTATAAATATTACATTTAAATACATTAAATTTGCCTCCACTCTCCACTCATCATTCTAATGGAAATTTGTCTTGAGAAGGCTTAGAAAGTGAGTTTTTCAAGTGGGGGTGAATAATGACCAAAGTGAGAAAAAAAGCTTATTTTTAATTCCTAATACTTTTCTAGAATGAGGATTAGGTTATTTGATGTATTTGTGAGCTTAGATTTAAGTTTTTTTACATGTTGAATTTTTAGTGAATTTTTTTATTATGCAATATGTGTATGTTGTAGACAAAGAAGGAGAAGAAAAGGCAAAGCTTGAGAAAGGAATTAGGGCTATTTTGGAGGCTTGAGTAAGTGGATTTAATGATTTATGCATTTTGGTTTATGAAATTGTATAATTTTGGCATGTATATGTGTATGGAAAATATACATTTGTATGTTATGGCATGAGTTTGCATGAAACTTGTTTAGGGATGACATGTATGCATTATTTACAACTTAAATGGCATGAAATATGGAATGAAAATAAAGTGTAGGGTGGTGAACATCACATGACCAAATGGTATAGTGAGAAGGACTTAATGACTATAATAATTATTAGTTATAAATTATGGTTAATTAGTATGAATTAAATAATGGTAATATGTTTAGGACACTTAGTCTAAAGAAATGAGGAACTTAAAGAGGTTATGTTAATGTGGTTAAATGAGATTTTGTGGTAATTATGTAGCTTAAAGCTACATTGTTAATGATATATACATCTAATGAGATCTAATGCCAAATAAAGAAATGGTAAATCTCATGAGGAAAGGAAATAGAAATGTTAAATTTAATATTTTAAGGTGAT
>CANXYI010364639.1:0-11721 GCA_948208565.1 Hura crepitans | reverse complement strand
ACATGATATAATTATATAAGTACAGACTATGCTGTAATTAACCAGTTATTAATCCTTATATGAATCTATGGCTTGTGCTGATGTTTTGTGAGCCTGAGGCTCTAATTTGTGTTTTCTTAAATGTGGCCTAAGGCCTGTGTTGCTGTTTGATAGATTAGTGATGTTAGGTTCATATCTAAAGGACCAGAAGGGTCCAGGAGATGTGAGAATATGTTAGAGAAGTGTTTTACAGGCTATAATTTTTGGGATAGTGACCCGGGTAACCGTTATGCTGCTAGATTTTTAGGAAATATCTAACTGATTTGAAATTACCCTGTGTTGACATGAACATGATGGTATGAACCCAAAAGAACCATAAGAATAGGCAAAACTACATTTGGAGTTAGATAGGTTTAAATAGTATAGAATAAGTAAAAGTTAAACGAATGACCGTGGTAGAAGTATGGATAGGTGACCCAGCGAGAAGTACACCACTTATTGGGTCTCTTCGGGAATCCAGTAGGGAGTGTTATAATATATGTTATGGCCATATAAGGTCTAGTGGTGCTTTAAATGGCATGGTAAGGTATTAATGAGAATATAGATGCATGGATGTGTTGTAACACCCCTTGCCTATTCCTGAGGGAAACAGGCAAAAGGTACCACTTCTTAAAGGTCACCCAGCCTTAGATTTCCCCAAGGACCATTCATTTAACACTTAAGTCACTTTGACCAACTTTGACCTATCTTGTCCTTATAGTGTCTATTACTGTATAACCTTTTATTACTGCCTATTTTAGTCTGATAAAAGTCCAGATTATATCTGTTATCCATTTACAGAAAATTGGGTAGCATAACAGGTACCTGGGTGAGAAACTAAAAATTTTTCCTACAAGAAAAACACTTCTAAACCATTACCAAACCACATCTCAACTCTTGGACCCTTCTGGTCCTCCAAACCATCATCATCATCACACAGAAACACATAAGGTCTCTAACCCACAGACATCCAACAAACAGCATATACATATGTACATTAAAAGCTAGGTTTATATAGCCATTTAGTTCAACTATCTCAGTTTTAAACTATACGTGCACTACCGATTATACATCTACTATACATGAGTGACTGACTAACAAAACCAAAAAAGTATCAAAAAGAATACCAAAAAAGGACTCTGGGTTAGCTACACTGGCACCTGCTGAAGCTGAACTGCTACCCATCTATAGCCTGCGCATTGGGACACCGACATGGTGAGTATGCACTCAGTGGTGGGATATATATAATAAAGTATGTCACACATGCAAACACACATATGAATCATGTATACACATGCATAGATATTTTTCATCATGGTCATGCAAGATATTAGTTTAGATGCCATTTACCCTATTCCAGTAATACAATCCATGTTATTAATTCAAATCCCATATACTATTATCATAGTTAAGTTTTATACAGTTGAGCCCCATAATAGACACAAACACTTTAAGACACTAGATAACGGGATCTATCCTGTGTAGTAGCCCACATTTTGGGCCTTGGTAGCTACACCTACCTCGCTCAATAGCAGGGATCAATCCATAGACCTCCTAATACCGTACTAGCAGATAGTAGGGATTAGTCCGTAAACCTCCCAATATCTGTAAATGGGATAGCAAGGATCAGCCCCGTGGGACCTCCCAATATCCACAGATAGTCAATGGGTAGCAAGGATCAGCCCAAGTGGACCTCCCAATACCTGAGTGTGCAAGGTTCATCTCAAAACCTCAATGGCTGCACTCGCCACATCCAACAAACAACAGTGGTCCTAGGAGGACCAAATTGCCTAGTAGCTGCTAAGTCCCTAATTGACCGATCAACCCATCCAATGGGTGTCTAACTGATGAGCCAAATTACTATTCCTTACTTAATTATGACATCCAACATCATTTTGACTATGTTTCATGTCAATCATGCCAAGGAATTATATTACACACAACATTTCACACAAATTAACATTTTTAGCCTTTGGTCGCCAAATCACTATTCATTTTGTTATTTTACAGGTATGTTACTATTCATTTGGTCATTTTTCAATATTGTGCCTTTCATAGAACTAACCATACCAATCAAAAATCCGTCATTCTTACATCATTTCTTTCCTTAATCCTTCATGAAACATATCACATAATCATGGCACTTTATGCTACACATGTAGGCATCATTTTACTAGTCAATATTTATGTGCACATTACATGCTCATTTAGGTCATTATTGGTCAAGTTTACATACTATACATGTTAATACTATTACTCACTTTCCAAACACTATTTGTACACCACATTTACATGCCAATGCCATGCCTAACATGCCATATGCATAACCACACATGCTATGCCATTCAAGTACACTATTCGGCCATACCATCCACACACAGATACACTTAGTTTTTTTTTCCCCAAAAGCATGCATATCATGTTATTTTGACACCATTAACATAGTCATATCATTAATTTACATCAAAACCATACATAACACCATGAACTTGCAATTCCATACACATGAACACATACCAAATCATGCCAAAACACATGACACACATGAATTGAATCTATTCCACATACTTAAGGTGTGAAAATACCCTTTTCCCCATCACTTTGGTGCCTAACTTGATGTTCTCCTTCAATGGTTTCCTTTTGCCTTAAACATACACAAATTTGGCTTAGAAAAATCCTCAAAAATTCTACATAGCTCCAAAAGAAAATCTAAAACCACGGAACTTCTTAAAACACTCTAAGCTATCTAAAACAAACATAAAAAATGGAATAAAAACACTTACACCAAAAAAGGTGACTATTCACTAAAGTTGGATATCTCTCTTTCTAGGCCAAATTCTCCCAATCACTTACTTGAATTAGACTTTAGAGGTCATGGAGGGTCTAATTCATGTGTCTTTTGTGATTTTTGGTGGTGTATGGGAGAAGAGAGAAAAAGAAAATGGTAGGAGGTGTGCTTTGGAAATGGCATCGGCCAAAGAGAGAAAATGGGGGAGGAAGATGATGGTTCACACATATGACCCTCTCACATGTGTGAGCCCTTATATAAGGGTTGGTTGGTGGCTCAGATCGCAACACGTGGCGATCTAACGATCCATTTTCTCTTGATTTCTTTTTAAACTTTAAAAATTCACAGAAATTTCTCTAGACCTCCAAAAATATTCATTTCAATTTTAAAAATCATCGATTAGTGTCAATAAGGCCCATATAAAATTTCAAGTCAAAATTTCACTATTGACTTTTAGGCACTATTCACCCGCTAGAATAAAATATTTAGAAAAAAGATCAAATGACCTCAAAAAATTAAAATTCCTTCTCCATCATGTTAATTGGAATTTTTGAGGTAAATCATATGGTATTTTTGAGTCCATCCAGGCACATCTTGGGGTTATTCCAGCACAACCTCATTTTATCTCCCTATTCACTAATTCTTGACCCGAAATGATTTATTGGTTCTGCTAAATTTTTAAATTCTTTCATTTTACCAATTTTCTAGCCCATCAAATTTTGTTGACCAATACGCCCCTTTCTGGCCTTGTGAAGGCACCTGACCTACAGGGAACACCATTCATGCTAAGGAGGTACTATTTATGAAACTTAAACGTACGGGCATCACAACACATGTATGATATGTATATCATGGTGCATAATATATGTCAAATTGATCATAATTTCAAACCATTTGCATGAATGTTATGCAGTATGTAAAACAATTAAGTATGTAAATGAATGGCATGTACTTGGGGAATGTTAAATGGATAAATTAGCACATGGTATTTTGATTACACCACTAAGGATTAGCTTAGCGCATCATTAGTTTATGATGCATAGGTAAGAAGACCACATTTTGATACTTGAAGCCTTGGGACATCAAGACTTATTAAGAAAAGGCTTTCTTTTGGTAAAGATTATGTATATATAATAGTTGTGATGTATAAGATGCATTCAAATGTATGTTATAAGGGAATAGGCCTAATGTTATAATTAAATGTAACTTAATGTTCTTTTTGGATTTCAAAATGTGTAAACCTTGTTAAATTATGAAGTTGTATGTTGTGCTTTATGATGCATCTTTCTAGGGTTGAGATATCTTGTGTTGTGTTTATGTGTATCATAGGAAGTATGTGGAATTGTGTGAGTGAGTTATAGAAGTGTATTTTAATGTGCATGTTATTATTCAAAACTTTGGGATAGTGCTCGATATAGCCATTATACTGCCAAAAGTTTGGTATGAGGATTCCTAATTTTTGAATATGTAACACTATTTGAAAAAGTTTTTGAAAACTCATATTTTCACACATAATGTTTTTGTTAAGAATGAATCAAGAACAAGTAAATGGGTATATGATTTAAGATATCTTAATATGTGTACACACCTTAATCAGGCTTAATGATTGGCTGACATCTAGACCGGGTAAAGGTGTTACATTTGGTGGTATTAGAGCTCTAGTTTAGGCATTCCCAGGAAACATTGAGTGCTTAGAGTCTAAAGTCTACATCACATACTATTGGATGTCAAGGCTTATTAATTTGTGTTCTTACCTATAGATCTAATAAGTGCTTCAACATAAGGTAGTGAGGATGAAGTGGAGAGTCATACTCTTGCTACAGTAGCACCTAAGGCTAAAAAACTAGGGTTTACATCTGTTAGTGTAGTAGGATATGCACTTCGGTAAGCCAAGTTCCACCAATGTTCCTATAGGAGATGCTTTAGTTGTTAAGGCAAGCTACTGCTACTGCTGTACCACCACCACCATAGCCTAAGGTACCATTGTCTCTATAAAAAACTAACTTAAAGAGGGTGAAGAAGATAAGGGCCAAGGACTTAAAGGGTGAGGGAGAAGTTGCTCCTAGGAAGGCAGAGTATTAGCTTGACTGCATTAAGAAAATCATGAAATAGATGCAGTGCACTCTAGAGGAGAAAGTTATATGTGCTTTCTCACTTCTGTAAGAAGAGGCATCTAAGTGATAGGAGGACTTTGTTGAGTACAACTCAAAAGACCAAGTGACATAAGAGTTCTTCATGATGAAATTCTAGAAGAAGTACATCAAGGAAGATTACCTTAATGAGAGGTGAAAATAGTTTATAAACCTATAGTAGGATAGGAAGATGATAGGTGAATATGAGAAGGAGTTTACCATACTTAGCAGATATGTTAAGGATACCATCACCACTAAAGTAGACAAGTGCAAGAGCTTTGAGAAGGGTCTGCATTTGAAGATTAAGTCTTAAGTGGTACCAATAAAGATCATGGATTTCTCTCAATTAGTGTTAGTCTACAGATCTATTGAGGGAGTGTAGTAGGAAAAGAAAGATTTTTATTAAAAGAAGAAAGTAGATGGTCAGGGAGCATCCAGTGCTACTCCATAGTTAGGTAAGAAGTACAAGAGTTTTCATTTCTAGTTTTACTCAATAGGGCCAGTCACAAAAATTGGCTCAAAGTGGAAAAGAAAGCCTGGGTAGCAATAGTCTTAAGCTACCTCTATTCTAAGATCAATGGATAAGAGAGATTCAGTTCCTCAGTGTTAGACATGTTTCAAGAGGCTTAAGGGGGAGTGTTAGAGGAAGCTAGGTGTGTGCTATACTTGTAGACAACTAAGTTATATTTGTAAGAATTGTCTTAAAGGAAAAGTGTGGATAAGAGATCAGCACCTATACACACTAGAGGCTAGAAGGGAAGTCAAGGAAAGAGAGCTCAAAGAGATAGAATAAAGCCTCAACATAAGCATAGAGCACTTACCTATCAGTATATCATTAGAGCTCTGGAGGATACTAATGAGCCAGAGATCATAGTTGGTACTTTTTTCTTCTTTAACTCTCCTATTTTAGCATTAATGGATTTGGGCTTTGCACATTCATATGTTTGCACATCATAGGCATGAGATCGAGGGTTAGTTTTAGAACCACTTGAACTAGAAATCATGGTGAATAACCCTATAGGCCAACATGTGGTAGTTGATCGAGTGTGTAGAGATTACCCTTTATCGATACAAGATTATCAGTTTCTTTTTGACTTGATAGAACTACCATTCAATGATTTTGACTTGATATTAGGAATGGACTAGTTGTTCAAATATCAAGCAATTGTAGACAACAATCATAAAAGGTTGACTCTCTAGGCTAATGATAAGTCTAAAATCATGGTTATTAAAGAGAGAATCAACTTCTTATAAAAAGTGAATCTATAGTGTCAAGTATATCTTACTCATATGTATAACACCAAAATTGAAGAACTAGATGCAAGTAGCATATATGTTATGGATGAGTTTATTGATGTCTTTCTAGAAGAATTACTGAGTTTGCCACTAGAAAGAAAACTTGAGTTCTGTATTGAAGTTTTGCCTAGTACTACTCCAGTATCTATAGCACCTTACTGTATAGTGCCAATTGAGTTAAAGGAATTAAAGGTGTAGTTGCAAGAGTTATTGGACAAGGGTTTTATCTGACCAGTGTTTCACTATGGGGAGTACTAGTTCTATTTATAAAAAAGAAGGATAGTTCACTTCGATTATGTGTGGATTAATAATAGTTGAATAAAGTGACCATCAAGAATAAGTAACCTCTACAATAGATCGATGACCTATTTGACCAACTTAAAGGAGTTAGAGTGTTCTTTAAGATATATTTGAGATTCGGGTACTATCAGTTGAGAGTAAAGGAATAGGATGTGACGAAAACTACTTTTAGGACGAGGTATGGTCATTATGAGTTCTTGGTAATGCCATTTGTGCTTACCAATGCTCTTGCAGCATTCATTGACTTAATGAATAGAGTCTTTAGACCTTGTTTTGATTAGTTTGGTAGCTTTCATGGATGATATTTTAGTTTACTTGAAGAACAATGAAGAGTATGAACAACATTTGAGAATAGTTCTTTAGATTCTGAGAGAAGACAAGCTCTATGCCAAGCTTAGTAAGTGTGAATTTTGGTTGAGTGAAGTATCTTTCTTAGGATATATAGCATCAGCCTATGGTATTCGAGTTGATCCTAGCAAGATTGAAGCAATGATAGAGTGCAAGCCACCAAGGAACACCGTAGAGATCAAGAGTTTCCTGGGGTTGATAGGGTACTACAAATGGTTTGCCAAGGGGTTTTCATTTATATCTACCCTTATGACATAGTTATTGAGGAAGGATGTTCAATCTATTTGGGATGACAAATATCAAAATGACTTTGATAAGTTTAAGGTGATGTTGATAGAGGCTCTGATTCTTGTACAACCAGTTTTGGGGAAAGACTTCACTATATATAGTGATGCATCTCATAATGGGTTGGGATGCGTTTTAAAGTAAGATGGCAAGGTTGTTACCTATGTTTCAAGACAGTTGAAGCCACATGAAAAGAACTACCCTACTTAATATTTAGAGATTGCAACCATCATGTTTACTCTAAAAATATAGAGACATTAACTTTATAGAGAGAAGTGTTATATTTACTCAGATTACAAGGGTCTTAAGTATCTTCTTACATAAAAAGAGTTGACTTGAGCCAGTGGTGATGGATGGAATTGATTAAGGATTATGACTGCTTGATTGATTATCATCTAGGGAAGGCCAATGTAGTGGCTGATACACTTAGTAGGAAGTTCATGGCAGCTATGAGAGCCATGAATGTCAGATTATAGCTCACAAGTGATAGTTCCTTATTAGCTAAGATGCAAGTTAAGCCTAGTCTATTATAGCAAGTAAAGGATTATGTGACACCTCTTACTAGATTCCCGAAGAAACCCAATAAGTGGTGCACTTCCCACTAGGTCACCCATCCTAAATTGTTCTTCAAGTTCATTCATTTAACTTTTATCAAATTCCTATTATTTGATTCAGCTTAACTCTAAAATTGGTTTTGTCTTTTCTAGGCTCACTTAAGGTCATACAAGTTTGTTTATACCACAAATAGACATTTACATACTTCTCAATTTTTTACTTAAATCTGCCAGCATAATGGTTGTTTGGGTTACTATATAAATATTTTAAAACTTGTAAAACACTTCAATAAAAAAATATCTCACATCTCCTGGACCGTTCTAGCCCTCTAGATATCAACGTGACATCATCAATTTATCATATCAAGTATACATAGGCCTCAAAACCACAATCAGATAATTATAAATTAGAGCTTTAGGCTCACATACCAAACATCAAATAAAGGAAACAACACATTCCAAAGCAGTCAAATAATATACTTATTACAAAACATTGTCAATAGCATATATGTATATACAAGCCACTTATACATAGCATACCCATTCTAACCTAAGTACATTGAGTGCAACAGCTATACAATATATGTACATAACAAGCTTCTATCAACTATTCTCTAAACTTTGGCTATATGTTTTATGAGGCTGTACCTTGATTTTGGTTACTTGCACATTAAAATAGGTACGCTGTGTATATAATATACTTAATGGTGAACTAAAGCATTTAAATCATGTATATGGTTTATTCATGCATATATAGTCACAATATTAATTTATTTAGATTATTAGGTTCGATTAGAATAATTGTGTGTAAATGACAAAAATGCCCCTATGTATACATGCTGAAACATCATTCAAATAATCATGTCAAATTATACATTTTATTATCTTTCAACATCATATTCAATTCATATATTGTTTATTCAATTAATTTAACTAGCCCGACTAGAAAGGCGACACTGCCATACACTGGACCTAAAAGGAAAAAAAATAGTGTAGTGATCTGCATTCTTAACCCCAACCACTACATCGGCCTAATCAAGTCATAGTACCCAAGGTGCAAATAAAATGATGTGGTCTATCTAATAGACTAGCACAGTGGCCCTTCGGGACCTTAGCTACTGTACCAGCCTTATTCGAATATCAGTGATGTCATAATATGGTTTACCTAATGGACTTGTCTATCTAATAGACTAGTGCAGTGGCCCTTCAAGACCTATGCTGCTGCACTAATAAAATTAAGTAAATGGCATCATGTGTGCAAAAGTAGACAATTGTATATCTAACATATTAGTACAGTGTTCCCAAGTGTGACATCCAGTAGGGAGTGTCACAGACATGTTCATGGTGTTAGTCTAAGCATGTCACACTTGGACCCATCTAGTCCCTTATTTTCAGCCTAACATCAGCCTAAGCACACATCAAACTCAAGCCTCAAGCCATAGATAAACCATGCATATATATAAAGCCTCAAGCTCACATCAACATCACACACATATCATCATACATTCATAGAGGAAATGCATAGATAATTTATTTACATTAATGGGTTATAATTACTTAATTTACATTACATGTTCACATCTTATATACAAGTTCTACCCAACTCCCACCTAAGTACATGGATAGCAAAACTATATAATAATTACGTTAAAGTTCTTATCTTATGTCATCTGAATTGCTGTCATCATGCTTTATGAGGTAGGTTCCCACTGCTATGTACCCACACACCAAAATAAGTATGCTGAGTATATGAGGTACTCAATGGTAAACTTAAAGCAATTTAATCATGGCATAATATAATTTACTTATTTTTGCAATTAAAAGTATAAGTTACTTCATTAAATACTTAATTATTCACTAGGGTGCCAAATTACTAAAATACCCTTAAGGTAATTCTTAATGTATGAGAATAGTGTTTTTGACTCAATTAAATCATTTAAATAAGTATTATTATTTTTAATGAGCATACTTTACAAAAAAATTACTTCATTCACTTATATGTGGAAAATTAACCAAAATACCCTTTGACTGCATTTTTATTACTTTCTAAGAAAAGTCCTTCAAATAAGCTTAAACTTCATTTATAATGAGTATCCTGCTTATTACTTAATTTATTTCACTGGCATGACTAAGAAGATGACACTTTAAGACACTAGATCTAGAGGGAGAATAACTAGTGCAATGGTCCTCATTCTAGGCCTGTGTTGCTGCACTAGTCTGTGTGCCATAATGGAGATCAACCGTAGCCTCCCCAGACACAATAACTGTGTGACATTATGGAGATTAGCCTATAGGTCTCCCCAGCCACAAATAAAAATAACTATATGACATAATAGAGATCAGCCCGTAGGCCTTGCCAGCCATAAATCATTATCAATAACAAGGTCACATAATGAAAATTAGTCCATAGACCATTCCAGTCTCTAATAAACTAGTAGTTGCAAAACCTTAAGTTGATCAGTCAACCTATCCAATAAGAGTCTGACTAATGGGCTAAGTAGCTCAATTTAAATTCATTTATTGATAAAAAATGTTCTCATAATATTTAGGTTTAAAAAGCAGACAGTTAAAAATGTTATCTCGTACTTCAAATTTTTATTCAGATGGGTACAACCACTTTTTAGCTTTACCAGGTAAAATTCTAAAACAATTTTTAAGTCTATTGCTACCAAAATTTCAAGTGTCATGTATCATGAATTATCATGGCATTTTTACTCAAAAAGGTAATACTTTCTATCTAGTGACATTTTTGGTTCAGGTAGAGGTCAACTAGACAGTTATAGGTCATTTCGACCACTTTTAAAGATAGTTTTATAGGACTATTTTAGTCTAAAGTTGACTCAGTTTTAAAAGTTCTTTTAAGCACTTTTCTGGGCACAAGGCCAACTATAATTGGGCCAAAACCATGGCCAAAACATAAGCACTAAAGCCAACTAAAATTGGGCCAATTCCATAGCCAAAATATAAATCAAAATTGGCCTTTCAAAGGCATAAATAGAGTTCACTTTACTAGTTCATTTCAGCCACTTTTAAGTCTCTATTTTAAGCTTTAATTATATATTTCAGACTAAAACTTTCTTAGCCATTTCAAGGCATATTTTTAAGTGCATATTGTAATATTACTATGTCATATACTTAACTAGTTCCCTAGCCATTTCATGCCAACAATCAAGCTAAAGTAATGTGCTTAATACCATTTATCAACTTAAAATTTCAACTCAACATGCCATAACCAATGCTCTCGAGTACATTGGGCAAATGGACTTAATTTCCATTCTTTTTAACATGATTACCATAATCAATCATATTTCCATGCCTTGGACTCAATTATAGACATAAACATCTCAATTTAATCAAATTTAGCTAAGGCACAAAATAACATTTCTTAGAAACTACTCATTAAAGCTCATGGGTACAAATAAAAATGCACATTTTATAGTGATTTCTTTACCCAACTTTACTTAATTCCCATCCTAGCATGCCAAGTACAATCTAAATTCATCATAGGTAGTAAGCTTCTCAATCAAACAACCTTAGGCAACAAATTCCAATAAGCAATTGAGGCTAATTATACAACTACTTAAAATAACATTATGAATTTCACTAAAAACTCAAGATAATCAACCTCACCAAAGAAGAAACCACCCTTAGTTATAACCTTCCAACCATTCTAAGTTAACGATCACTAGTCTAGGCACCCAATTACATGAAAAAAAGGCTAAAAGTTCAAATACCTTTGAAGAAAAGCCTTACAATCCTCAAACGCCCACACTATCTAGATTGCCACGGTACTTTTCTCCTCTCTTTGTGACCTCTAAGCTAGCCTCCAATGGCCACCAATACCTCATACACACTAACACATAGGTCTTAGGTACCTCCTCGCATCAATTGGTAGCCATAAAGAAGAGGATGAAGGGAGAAATTGCTTAAAACTCACCTCAAACACCCTATTCTGGACTACTCTGGACTAATCTCCTTCTTTTAAGTTTATCTCACAATT
>CANXYI010364577.1:0-13834 GCA_948208565.1 Hura crepitans | reverse complement strand
TAACTTCATAGTTTAAAATAGCAGCAAACTCTTTCATAGTGGGGGTAATCTCTTAGTGATTCAAAACAAACATATGAAAGATAGGGTCCTATAATTGCACAGTGGCATTTCAAAACATTATGGTCAATCCTTAATTTTCTCAAGAATTTAAGGGCAAAAAATTGAGCAAGGATGTTTCAAGTCTAGGAAGGTTTTGAATCTAAAATTTTGGATAATTGTTGATTAAAAGAGAGAGACATAGTGAAGTATGACATAAAGAAAGGAGAAAGGAAGTATTTATAGGCTCCTACCCTCACCATTCATTTTCTTAGTAAAACAAGGAATCCAAAACACATGAGGTAGTCTGCATGAACTTTAAAACATCTGAAGTCAATGTCATAGTCTACATAGACTAATTGAAATAGGTCCATAATAGTGCTTGTTACCAATCAAAAAGAATGTCTGCACAAACCTTCATGTACCATGTCCGTGTGGACTAATAATTATCAAGCTTTTCTAAGCTTTCTTACTATAGAAAGGCAATCATTTGATGAATTGTTGTTGGAATATGATATTTAATTATGAGTATTGTCATCAATTATCAAATATTTGTATATAAATATGCAAGATTGTATTTGAAATAACAAATTGTGTACTAATGTTTGTATTTACAAATGTTGGGCCTAGATAAAAGAGAAAAATGAAACTGCCATCTATTCTACTCGTTAGTGTCATCCTTATCCTTAATATCCTTATCATCAATCGAGAGCACTAGCTTTTTAGAAAACTTTAAGGCTCTCAATTTCTTCCTAGTCTCATGAAGAATGAAGGATCAATGCATGCATACACACTTGCATAAACTAACCATTATAGGAAATTGCTTATTTCAAGGATTCAAGTCTCATCAATCACGACCATTCTAAAAGCTTTTACCACACGAGTAGTCTTCTCTATCAAAAACTTCTTTACCTATCCAAATCAAGATAAAAGTGTCATATTAAGTCAAAACAACACAATGACCATGTAAAAAATATCATATTAGTGTGGTGTTCTCTAGCTCAAAGGGAACTGACCAATTGTCCTTAATGTCAAGGCAAGTAAAAGACAACTCTCTATATCTACCATAACACATGTAGCCCAGCTTTGGTATATCAATCAATGTACTAACAACTTTAACAGGTAGTGTTAACTGACTAGCAAACGGAGTAAAAGCTCTACTCCTAGTAGTATATATAAGAAGAGGTGAAAATTGAGAACTAGTAGAACTAAGAATGGTTCTTACCCTTTTCCTTGCTAAATAAGGTCCAACTTCTAAAGAGGTAATGGTAGGCTATAACACAACATATAGTTAGAATATGTTTCTACAAATAAAAAGAAAAATACTAAGCAATTTACTTGAGGAAGAGGTCCTGAGGTGTAGGGAACTCAAGGCAACAGATGTGTAAATGCCTAAGAGAGATAACTCTTTCTATTGCTCTCAACTAGTGTGCTCCCTAAGATACCAATAGTTATGCCTTGCACAAACTCTAAATCATCAATATTCCTTTTAAATAACATTAGAATAAGAGGACTCTAAGGGACATGTCACGCATTAGGCCCCATGTGCTAACCTATAACTCTCTCTCCTAAAAACCACAAGTAAGCCTCCGAATTGGTTAACAACATCCTTTAAGAGGATAATTCTTGAGTAGAATATAGGAAATCTAGCATCTCTTCAAGTAGGAAGACCTATCATGCCAAGTCAACCTACAAAGGTAAGTGTTAGTTATAATCACTTAAATTACTAATATTAACTTTTTATGTGAAGGAAATACTTACATCGGGCAAAGTCCTAGAGTTGAGATACTGGTAGTATTGTATCAAAGAAGATGCATTCTAAGGTCTTAAAGATGGTCAAAACCATCTATCCATCATTGGGTATCGATGAGGAATGTCAAGCTCATAGGAGTGAGGCAGCAAATGGAATTCATATGCCCAAACCTATAAAAGATAAGGCATAAGGTTAAAATCATAAAAGACCACATGAAGAGGAAAAGAATTAAAATAAATTACTTACCAAAATGCCTAACACAAAGCCTTGAACAAATTAATTGTTCTTCTTAGTGCGAATAACCATGTCTAGTCTACAAAAGACCTAACAAAGAGAAGAATAGCACTAGTTCTAAGAGTAGATGTTCTCCACCTACTCCAAGATAGGAAGGAAGTTCCAACTCACATTGCTATTAGCATTGGCAAATAGTGTTGTGTCTAGCAAGTAGAGGAGGAAGCAACGTATGCACTGATCGACCTCATACTAACTTGATAGAGTTACATCAATCCATCTTTCATACAAGTCAGTACATCAGATGCCCCTAGAGTGATTGAGAGAGACAAAGCCTAATAACTCCCTCACCTCCTGAAGTAGAAGTGAGGGGTATCAATAATAGGCATCGAAGTAGTGGCTCACCCCATGCATGACACTCTAGTGATAAAAGCCTAATAAAGGGTGTTATGGCTAGTTCACCAAATGATAGATGGAATGTATGCATCGTGTCTATCCACCTATCTATAAGAGCTTTGAGAGCCTACAAATCCTAATAAAAGTCTCCACTAACCAAGTGAACTAAGAATATCTAGAATCCCATTATTCTCACCTTATTTTTAATTGGGATAGGCATAGTAGAGTATCACTGTTGTGGCCTAGAAAGGGTGCCTCCACACTTAAGGCATGTCTACACAAAGAAGTAAACACACATAAGAAGGATTAAAGTCCATAAGGATTAAGGATTCAACAAGAATATCCACATGGATAACAAGCAGATAGGCCACAAAAAGTCCATAAGAACTATAAACATTTAGTAAACACAAGCATGTTATAAGTTTGCATGGACTTCAAATAATTTTAAATAAGTTTGTATAGACTTCTTAAGCTACCATATGCAAAAAAATCCCAAAATCATATGCTAACTACAGTAGAACTAGGAATTAAAGATGAGATCTACACAAACCAAGTCCACCCTAGGGAAACCAAATTCGTATGGACTTGTCAAACTAAAGAATCCAAACAAGTGCAAAAAATGAAGAAAAGGAAGCAAAATATCAAATGGAGCACATGAAGTAAGAAAATGTACCTAGAGGCATACTTTAAAGCAAACGTGGTGGGCCAAACCCACAAAAATTGGAGTTAGGTCATCGAAGGTGATGCCTTTCATTGGAGTAGCACTCTAAGGTTGGTCGATAGCCATAGAAGGCATAAAACCCTCCAAAATTTCCATAGAAATGTCCTCAATTAGTGGAGGAGATGAAACACAAGATTTTGTGCTCATTAAAAGAAGAAGAGTTGCCAGAGCTTCTTCTCAAGACATGGTTTCATAGGAGGAAGTCGAAGGGGATTTGCCAGAGCGGTGAGTTACCATTGGAATATGTTTTTTTTGTGAGAAAATGTAAAAATAGAGGAATGAAAATGAAAAAGATGAATAATTATCAACCTATCAAAAATTCCGCACAGACTTACCATACTAACATCCATACAAACTTCATTTAATCAATGTTCGTACAGACTTATCTCAAGCACTATCTGCAAAGACTTACTATAATCACATTCACATAGACTTATCTTACTTTTGTTTGCATAGACTCAAGCCACTCAGAACTATGTCATCTTCACATATTTTCTCGATGATATATTAAAGATCAAGTATGTATCACAAAATTTGCTATATTAAATTAATATTAATTCTTATCACATTCTCTTTTGCATAAATTAAATTCCCTTAGATTTGACTCTATGTCTAATCCAATTTTCTAGGATTCAACTCTGTGTTCAATCTAATGTTGTCAAGTTCAACTTCATAATTTTTTTCGGGTTCAACCTAACTAGCCAACCCATAAAATTAAGACCAACAAGTTTTTTTATTCATATAGTTAAACCTAATCGGTCAAACAACCTTAGTTACCTATAATTAGAGGGAAGAAGCAAACTTTTATAAGTCGAAGGTAGGCATTAATATTTGATATAGCTTTACTTCAGGTAAGTATTTCTTACTCGTGCATTTTGGAATGTACTGTTATTTTTGCATTCCACAGCATACAACAAAATGGGGGCAACTATAGGCACATCACCTTTTTAACCTATGATGATCACCAAAGATAGGCATTTAAGCAATGTCATAAAACCTTAGGGAACTAGTCCACATAGACTTACTTTAGGGTCCACACAGATAACCCCTATCTAGGTCCGTACTAGCCTAATAAACTCTATCAAGCCTAAAGCCCAAGGTCTGCTCGGACAAAGGTCTAAGTTTATGTCTATACAAACTAACTCAAACCTAGCCTAAAGCCTATAGAATTATGGGTGAGTGTGCAACCTAGGTTCGTACAGACTAAGCTGTACAAGTTCGCATGAATTTACTAACGTAAAATCTTCCAAAAGTATGATTTTCCTATTTGGACTATGAATCTTATTGTTATTAAGATTCTACTTCTTTTAGATGAGAAACCCTTAAAACTTAAGCCTATAAATACCTTTCTTATATATGAGAAAGGGAGAGCTAAAAATCAAATTAATAATAGTAAATAAGCATATTTGTGAGTCTAGGAGAGGACTCTAAAGAGGATTCGCTCTACTAGTCAAATTAGCTTCACTTTAAAATAATTCTTTCTAAAGTCCGACATCATTGTGCCATTGCTTAAAGAGATTAGTTACAAGGTAATATCTAAGGTCTCTTCTTAATATTTTATTTCAGGAACCTATGATCTCCAAGGATTGATCACAAGTAAGGTGATTCTATACAATCCTCACTTTGATCATAGGAGTAGGTAATAATTATAAACTATTTCATAGTGTATAATTAATTGGCATAACTTCACATTTATTTTGTTATTACTATCTTAATTACATGAATTTAAGTATAAATATAATAAGGTTCACATGGACTTACTTTCTTGACATTTATATTATATGATGCCCGCACGAACTTATGTTTAATAATAATGCCTTAATTGTCTTATATATCATGCTTTAATGTGTCTCATATTCCATGTTAGTATTGTTCTATAATGTTAGCATATTGCGTAATATTATTTTATTTGTTAAAATATATGTTAATATGACTACATTATTGTATAGTCTGCATGGACTTTCTCTCATGAGGAACATAGTCCGCATAGACATTATTTTTGATTTCTAGTATTATCATAAATTTGTATTTCTTACCTTCTCTATGATTTTATATGAATCCTTTATATGGTATTGTTAAACCTTTTCTTTTGAGTTGTGTGCAAATAACTTTTTCTCACTAGAATGGAGGTCTTGAATGACATAATGACCATTATAAGCCATTGTCCACATGGATATATACCAGAGCTATATAGAGTCTATATAGACTAAATGATGTACCAGTGGGACTATACAAGTGCTTTGCTTTGTTTCTTTTAGTTCTGCACTTATTATTTCTTCCTATTTATTTTGGGTTGTAATAATTAGTTAAACAACTTGTATTTACATGCTAATTACTTAAATTTTCACATTAAATGATTTTTACCTAATTAATTTGTGTTTTCATAATAAAATGGATTTGAATTTTCTTTAATCAAAAGTCACAATAGCAAAAATGTATTTCAATAAAGGCCAATCTCCTAGAGAAAGGAGTTAGACAATTACTACCAATTCTTATAGAATTACAAGTAATTGTCAGTTCAGATCACAATTAAAATAAATGACTTGATTTATGGATGTACAATATACCTTGTTCTAATATGCTTTAAATATTGCAATTTATATTTATACATGCAAAGCTAATATGGATGCTTTAATATAATGCATGCTTGTAAGATATGAGACTGATAAATGTTATAATATAAAATTGATTACATATTATTAGGGCATAAATAAGATCTGAATTTTAAACCTTTATGGTATAGAAGATCAGAGGTCCTAGTGTTGAGGCTAGGTGGCAACTCCACTAACCACTCTCATCCTTGATAAAAATACATAATCTCTATAGAAGTTGAAGCCCTTTTTTTAAAATCTATTTAATTTGGTGAAACTAAAAGAAATATTTTAGATTGCCCATATACTAAAAAAACATAAATGATAGGTTGAATAGTTAACTACGTGTATGTTAGTAGATTTTAGGGCACTATAATGCTATTTCATGTTTCAGTCTATTGGTCCACTTTTAGTCTGACCCAAAGGCAATCTTTATGTTTGATCATCAGATCCATGTTAGTAGATAAACTTCAGGTTCATAAATAGTCATAATGGCCATCATGTTATGTTATGTTGATCTTCATATCCATATTGGTAGATGAACTTCGGGCTCATAAATGGTCATAATGGCTATCATGTTATGTTATATTATGTTAATCTTTAGATATACATTGGTAGATAGAGCTTCGGGTTCATAGAGGTTGTACTAGTCATCTATCCCCATTATTCATAGGACATGTGTTTTAATTATATGGGCAAATATCAGTGACAATATGAACGGAATAATAATGACATTATGAAAGACTGATAATCAATTCTCTTTTATGAATGATACTACTATACTTGTAAGTATTAAGAATGAATTTATATTAAATGCAAGTCATCTTATTTTTAAGCCATTATTCAACTATTTCTTGCTTATGCACTATTTTAAGTGGCATGAAATATGTATATGGTAATAATTATGAATGTTGATTGGAATTATAAATAATATGCCATAATGCATGATTTAAATTGATTTCACCACTAAGTAAAATGCTTAGCGCATCATTTTATTTGTGATCCATAAGTCAAAAGAACAAGTAAGTTTAAGGCTTAGGATATTAAGACTAAAGTGAAGGCTATTCTTTTGGGTATCTTTTTTTTTTGTATGTAATTAAATTATGGAAATGTATAGACACAAAAAGGTACTCTTAGTATAGATCTAAATAGTCTTAAGCATAAACTATAAAGTCGTATAAATTAAGTTTGTGTATGGTTTGTAAATTTTATTTTAACTGTTTTGAAATATTTAATACATGTTGACATCTCTTCCTAAGGTTGAGACTATGATGTTGAGTTAAAGTTATTAGATGGATCATGAAGTTGGGTATTTAATGAGAAAAGTATATGGAAGTGTTTTTATCAATGCAAGTAATATAAAAATTTAAGATAGTGCCCAATACAGCTATTATACTACCAAAATTTTGGCACAAGGATTCCTAAATTAACTATGTGACTTAGTTATCAAAAAAATTTTAAAAATACACATTTTTTGTGATTAAAGTGTACCTAGTTAAATATTTTAAAATAAGATTAATGTTATGAGTTGGGATACATGTTATATATTGCACACTTTAGTCGTGTCAAGCGACCAGCCGATGATCAGACCGAGTAAGAGGTGTAACATTTAATGGTATTAGAGCTTCAGTTTAGGAGTTCCTAGGCAGTATAAAGTGTTATGTGGTTAAGTCTATACATAACATAATTTAATGATACGAAGGCTTACCAATTTATTCTTATGCCTACAGTTATGATGAGTGCACTTTATGAAGAGGAAGAGGACCAAGCTTCCATGTTCATGGGACATGAATTTGATAGAATGGCCTTAGTGTTTGGGAGTGCTATTTAATAGGCATTATCATCAACTTGAGGTTTATGAGCCTATGTACAAGAGATGCTACATTTACTAAGCTAAGGTACAGCGGCTGCTCCACCTTCAACTCCATAATAGCAAAAACTTTTGCTAGTTCTCTAAAAGACTTATCTAGAGAGAGTCAAGAGAATGGGAGCTGAGGATTTTAAAGGAAAATGGGAAGTTGACCTAGAAATAGCTGAGTATTAGTTAGATCACATTGAAAAGATAATCAAGTAGATGTGAAGTACACTTGTAAAAAGAGTGATATGTGCTACTTCTTTAATGCAAGAAGAGGCCTTTAAATGGTGTGACGATTTGACTGAGTATAAGACAAAGGATGAGCTGACATGGGATTTCTTCTTTGAAGAATTCTATAAGAAGTATATACATAAAAATTACCTTGATAATAAAAGTTAGCAGTTCATAGACCATAGACATGAACAAAAGTTTATAGGAAAGTATGAGAAGGATTTTTCTATTCTTAGCTGCTATATGAAGGATACCATTTCCACAGAAGCTAATAAGTGCAAGTGGTTTAAAAAGGGATTGATTATTGGGATCAAATTTTATGTAGTTCCTATAAAGATCAGAAATTTTAATTAATTGGTGTTAGTTTTCTGATCAACAAAAAAGGTGCAAATAGAGAAGTGAGAGTATTATCAGAAAAGGAGAACTTCTAGACCAAGAGTACCCAGTTTTATACAACAATGAAGTAAGAGATTTAGAAGTGGTCAGCATAGGGTACCATAGTAGTTTTAGAAGTAGGGATAGTCTCAGAGGATGACTTAAGGGAATCAAAATAGAGGTAAGACTAGACAATAGTCATAAGTAGTGAGTGCACTGATTTCCACAACTAGAGGTGGCTAAGCTCTTCAGTGTCCTACTTGTCATAAATGACATAAGGGGACATGTTAAAAGAGTAAGCTAGTAGTATGTTTTAGGTGTGGGTCACCGAATCACTTCTTACATGATTGTCTTACCAAAGTAGATGCTAGTTAGAGTTCTATGCACATGTTTACTTGAGGTCAAAGAAGAGATTAAGGTGATAAGAGAGATAAGATAGAAAGAGCTCAGAGGGATAGAATTGAGCATAGAGCTCCTACCTAACAATATGCTATTAGGGCATAAGAGAAGGCTGATGAGCCTGATGTCATAGTTGGTATATTTTATCTCTTTAACTCACCTGTATTAGTTTTCATTGATTTAGAGTCTGTGCACTCATATGTTTGCACACCACGAGCATGAGACTAAAGGTTAGAGTTAGAACCTCTGGACCTAGAAATCTTGGTTAGCAACTCTTTAGGTTAGCATGTTATAGTAAATAAGATTTACAAGAAGTGTCCACTAATAATCACTTTAGGTCAGCATATTGGTTGCTTGGTATGAAGAGAGATGTATTAGAATATGTTACAAAATGTCTCACTTGTTAGCAAGTGATGGCAGAATATCAAGTTCCTTCTAGTTTGCTACATCCTATAGAAATTCTTGAATGGAAATAGGGTAAAGTCATTATGGAATTTCTAGTTGGCTTACCTACGACAAGAAAAAATCATGATTCAATAGGAGTTATGGTAGATCATCTTAGCAAGAGAATTCATTTCATATAGATAAGGATAAACTATTCAATGGAGAAGCTCACTGAGTTATACCTTGATGAAGTTGTCAAATTGCATATACTGTCATCTTCAATTATATCAGATCGGGACCCACGATTCACTTTAAGGTTTTAAAGGAAACTTTATATTGCCTTGGGTACTCGGTTAAGTTTCAACATGGCATTCCATCCACAAATGGACAGACACTCAGAAAGAGTCATTCAAGTAATCTTATGACACTTCAATGACTTGATGTAAAAATATATGTATGATGTTATGCTTATGCTAAAGCATCTTTGTTAGGTGCTTGAGGATATGCTAAGAAGTTGCACCATTGAATTCAAAGGTAGCTGTGATTGCTATATTTCATTAGCAAAATTTGCTTAAAATAATAGCCATCATGCAAGCTTAAGAATAGCTCCTTATAAGGTGTTGTATGGAAGCAAGTGTTAAACTCCTTTATGCTAGAGTGAGCTTAGTGAAACTAAGCTCATAGGACTAAATTCGATTAGTAATGTTGAAAAGAAAGTAAAGATTATCAAAGATAGATTTAAGGGAACTTTAGATAAATAGAAGTCATATGCTGATCTCAAGAAAAAAGATGTTGAATTTAAAGTGGGAGACAAAGTATTTTTAAAAGTTTCACCAGGGAAGAAGGTTCTACATTTTGGCAAGAAAGGAAAGTTATGTCCAAGGTTTATTAGGCCATATGAAGTTATAGAACGTGTGGAGCCAATAGCTTACGGACTAGCATTGCCACTAGAACTTTAGCAAATTCATGATGTTTTTAGTGTTTTTATGATTAGAAGATATATATATGATCTGACTTATCTCTTATCAATGGAAGAAATTAATGTTAGATGAAATTTCTCTTATAAAGAAGAACTTATCAGAATCCTAACCAAAGAGGTCAAGGTGTTAAGAAATAAGACAATCCCACTAGTGAAAGTTGCTTAAAAGCATCATGGAATGGAAGATGTGACTTAGGAGTCAGAAGCTCAGATGCATGAGTAATATCCATATCTATTTGAATAAGAAAATATTGGGGAAAACATTTATTTTAAGAGGGGAAGTAAATGTAACAACCTAAAAATGCCAATTTTATGATTAATAATTTCTCGGCATGAATTGTTCCCCTAAGGCTCATGGTGCATGAAAGTTACCTAATGAAAGTATTAGTCATAAAATAATTTTAAGCAAAGTTTGAAATCAATCAAAGTTCATTTGATTAGTTCAAAATGCTAAGAAAGTTTTTACGATAGTGTCATGTAAGTAGTGACCAAGGAAAAGCTAAATCATAAATAATTTTCAAAGTTTCTTAGAAAATTCAAAAAGCTATATGACCTAATATTGAAAAATTCCACTGAGTCTAATGGCATTGGAATCAAAATTTTTAGAGGTTGGGAAGTATTTTAACTGAATTTCTAGATGCATAAAATTGGCATTTTAATTCGTTTTTATTAATTTTTAAGCCCCAAATTTTAGAGCATTTATGGACATAAATTATCTAATTTTAAGATGTAAAATGGGAGAAAAAGGATTTAAAATAAGGGAAAAAAAGAATTTTTAAATGTATTAACAATTAAATTTTTAAATAGTATAAATACCCTTCAATGTTTGCCTTTTTGGGTCAAATAGCCAAAAAACATTTTTCACCCATTTTCTTTAAAAGAACCCGAAAGCCCTAAGGAAGAAGATTCCATTTTTTCTTCATTTGATTCCCTAATTTCAAGCCTAAATAATGCATTAGATCATAAAAAAAATATATCTCTAAGGGTTTTAGACAAAATATTAGGAGGTTTTTTAAAGAAAATTGGAGGAAATTCCAAGTTTTTAGGTTGGGTGTATAGTGCCCATTTTTTTTATCAAGTAAGATTTTTGAAAATCTAATATTTCCCTTTTTTTAATAGGTGCCCAAAAGTCAAAAAATGTGGTCTTCTAAATTTTTCGGATATCGTATGATTTTATACCATTTTTCTAAAAATGAATATGTAATTGGTAGTTATTGAAATATAGAGAGGATACGATAAAGGAAAAACGAAAGTGTGAGTAGTCCTCGTGGTAACATTACAATCATTGTGGTGTATGAAATTGAATTTGTGACACCTCCTACTAGATTCCCGAAGAAACCTAATAAGCAGTGCATTTCCGACTAGGTCATCCATTTTGAGATTTTTCTCATTTTCATTCGCTTAACTTTTACTTATTTCTGAAGACTTAGTTCTAACTCCAAATTCTTTTTTGGTGGTCCTTATGCACTATTTAGGGTCGTACCTTATTGTTCATGCCAATATTGGCAAATTATAGGTCAGTTAAGTTTTGCCTAAAATCCGGTAGCATGATGACTGTCTGGGTCACTATCCAAAAATTCAAACTTGTAAATACACTTCTATAACTCACATTCACATCTCCTAACCCCTTCTAATTCCCTAATAACAACCTAACATCATCATTCTATCAATCATTAACACGGGCCTTAGGCCACAATCAAGAAATCCTGAATTAGATCCTCAGGCTCACATACCATATCATTAATTAAAGGTAATCATACATTCAAAGCAATCTAATAAAAACTTACTACATAATACTATCTATGACATATATATACAAGCCACCTATACATAGACTACCTATTCCCACATAAGTACAATTAGTGTAAAAGCTATACAACACATTTACATAACCTTCTATTAAATATCCTTTGGACTCTGACTGCATGCTTTATGAGGCTACACCTTGCTTATCCTTACTTATGCACCGAAACAGGTACACTAAGTATATAATATACTCAGTGGTGAACTCAAGCATTTAAATCATGTTAATTATTTCATTCAAGCATATATAAGGTTATTATTATCTATTCTAGGTTATTAAGTCCATAATTTATGTTTCTATGTCAAATGACCAAAATACCCTTTTTATCTATACATAACAGATTACCATTTATTTAATCCTTTAAAATCAAGTAAATTATTCATTTAAGCCATTTCCCAATAATAATAGTCAAATAGTTGAATTATCATATCAGTAAATGATATACCTATAAAAATTACCAAAATACCCTTAATGGTATATAGTGGTTATTCATTTAGTTAATTAAGCCAAAATTTAGAAACTTTGACAATATCAGCCATTATTATTGTTTCATGTTATTTATTTCATTAAATTAATAGGCTCGACAAGGTAGGTGACATTTAAATACACTGGGCCTCGAAGGAACTAAAAAGGATTACAGTGATCCATATTTTTGACCCTAACCATTGTACTGGCCTAATCAAGTTACAGCATCGAAGGTGCCAATAACAAGATATAGTTTGTCTAACAAACTAGTACAGTGGCCCTTTAGGACCTTAGCTATTGTATTAACCTTATTTAAATATTGAAGATGTCACAAACTAGTCTGCCTAGCAGACTGGTCTATTTAATCGACTAGTGCAATGGCCCTTCGGGACATATGGTACTGTACCAGTAAAATGAGGTAAATGGGTTCGAATATCAAGGATGTCATAGCCTGGTTTGCCTAGCAGACTGGTCTATTTAACTGACTATAATAGTAGCCCTCTAGAACCTATGCCATTACATCGGCACAATGAGGTGAATGGCATCAAGTGTAAAAAGGCACATGATTATCTATCTAACAAACTAGTATAGTGGCCTAAAATGGACATCAGCCATTATACAGGCCCTGCCTAAAAATCAGACAATGTAGTAGCTACTAAAATCCCTAAATTGACAAGTCAACATCTTTAGTAGGTGTCTAACTAATAGGCTATGTAACTCAATTTTTGTTCATTCATTCACAAATTAACTTCTTATAATATTTAAGAGTGAAAAATAGTGAGTTATGAATTTTATTATACAATTTAATTTTAGCCCGATTTGGTATGGCCATAATTAGGCTATATCGAGTAAATTTCCAATATTATTTTCAAGTATTGTAATTTCCAATAATTAAGGTATATTATGCTTGATTTTATTCCATAACTATTTCTCATATAATTTCCATTTACTATCCAGTGGTTTTTTTTGTTCAGGTAATAGTCAAATTAGACAGTTATAAGTCATTTCGTTAAGTTTTAATAACTAATTCTTGGTTTATTTCTCAATATTTTTAGTGCAATTTTCAACATTAATTCCATAGTGTTCATAGGCCCTAAGCCATATAAACACTACACCATTTACAAGGCCAAAACATAAACATCATAGCCATAATACTTAATCACATAATATAGCCCTTAAAGGCACAATTTAAGGTCCATGTCATAAGTATATTTTATGTTCACTTTAAGTCCTCTTTTAGATGATTCAACTTAAGCTTTTATCCATGAATTAATCATTCATTTAAGTCCATTATCAAGCCATTGTAATCACATACATTCATCTAACTTAGACCAAGCTAATTATATCCAAATCATGTCCATTTTGTCATACTTTTCCATGTATCTAAGTTACCCATACATTATAAAAAATTTAAGACACCTTTCCTATGCATAGCTCTTAGCCTAAACCTTTCAATGGACTTAAATACACACTTACTAGGTTTCAATCAAATATAAATGCTTTCTAACACATCATAAGAACAATTACATGTACACAACTTTATTACTAAGCCAAATAAGTTAGCATACCCTTAGCATAGGTCTCGGCCATAATTAGCACTTTCACACATAAGTA